>MUZC01000764.1:233571-248381 GCA_002072015.1 Radix auricularia | reverse complement strand
GGCTACAGACAAGTGTAACATACTTGAAGGCTACAGACAAGTGTATCATACTTGAAGGCTACAGACAAGTGTAGCATACTTGAGGGCTACAGACAAGTGTAATGTAACATACTTGTATTTTGTTTGGCACTCCAGTGCTGTCCATTCTGCTGGCAACATTGACTGTGTTACCCCAGATATCATAGTGAGGCTTCTTCACACCTATAACACCAGCGACTACAGGACCAATGTTAATACCTGTAGGGACAACAAAATACCAAGTGGATAAATATGAATTTACCTCAATGGACAGAGACTAATAGCCCCAGTCATCAAAATTACATTTCTTTTTTTTTTTTAACAATCATAAGTGAAAGGTTAAGGACATCAGTCTAATGTTAAAAAAAAATTAAAATCTAAAATGTTAAAATACTTCATTTTCTAAGTAGTATATTGGACTGTTAAATAATGACTAAAATAAAGAAACATGTGCTACAATCCCAGATACCTGCACTAAACAAGATTTTAAAAAATAATACAGGGATGTCTGGTTAGTAATAATTTGGAAGAGTGCAAACTCAAAATGACTTCAGCAATGATTTACTTGGTTAGTAATGATATATTTTTTAAATCAAAGAAATAAAAAAAATCATTGAAATAAATCCCAGGAGTAAATTATGGGGTGGACATACTGATGAGGATTTTTATAGAGATAAATTTTAGGGCTGTTATCGATTAATTTAAATTTAATCGTTAACTTTTGAAAAATTACCGAATAATTAATAGATAATTTTTAATTTAAAGCCGAAAATAAGATGTATGACGTCATTAAACTGAAAATTTCATTAAATGCCCATACCTTAAGTACTTAATAAAAAAAAAAAATTTTTAGGAGATATATTTAAATATAACTAGTTCAATTTAATGTCAATGAATTTAAATTTTGTTATTGTTAATTAAGTTAAAGCAATGTTTTTTTAAAAATATATATAACTTATTTTATAATTTGCCTTATAAAAACTGCTTACTTTAAAGTTTCCACTTTAAAATTTTTTTTTTTAATGGAGAAGTTTGTAATTATTTATTAATAAATTTAAAAAATGTTTAAAATATTTTATTTGATTTTAATCGCTATTTTATTTTAATCGATTAAAAAATTTACCAATTAATCGAGAAATTAATCACTAATTTCCGCAGCCCTAATAAATTGAATTACTTGATTTATTGCATGACTTGATTTATGTTTTTTCATAGAACTTTAGAAGATGGGAAGCTTACCACCACAATTTTTTTAGGGTTATTTCTAGTCACCATTGTTTAGAAAGTTTTATAATGTTACAAAATATAATTAATTCAAAAGTCATTTAATTTGACTGATATTGGCCAACTTTTAAGTTTTAAACCTGTCTAGTTGCTTACAATAAGAGCAAAATCTTTTAAACAATGCTCAGAATTATTGTCGTGACTATTTAAAGGGAAGTAACAATGAAAATGACAGTGGTTTCTATAAAATTATTCTGTTATTATTTGGTAGCTGATAGTTGTAAGAGTAAAGTATTCAAACCTATTCTCATGACAAAGTTATTGAATGAGTTTTCATTGATATATTGCATCTGGTTCTGTAATGCAAACGTGTAGTCGGCTAGAGCTGTGATGTGAGTCATGTCCAGAAAGTTGGTCCGGCTGGTCAGTCCTGAGGCACACATGTAAGTCTGACCAACTGTTTTGATTTTTTCAACACAGAAGAATCTTTTGTGCGTCAATAACTGTATTTAAATTATTGAAAGATTTATTATTAGGTAACTATATCTATAGTGATAATCTACTTCTCAGTGCTATAAATAAAGTTCTCATGATCATCCATTGTCTTTTGAAATACACTTGTATCCTTGATATCAGGATTTTGAACAGTAATTTAAACTGAAAGACTGGAAAAGTCATTGGTTAAAAAGAACCTTTCAAATATGTTAATTGAGCTTAATATTGAATAAGAATAAAGAAAATGTTTCAAATGATAAGGTCACTAACTGTATCAAAGTCAGCAATGATTTCGTTCAGCAGCCTAAGACACTCAACTCCTTCATTGTTGGATTCTAGTTCGATGTAGAACTCAGAGAAGTTTACAATAGAGGCAAACATAACACCAACATTGTTGATGTCTTCATAATAAAGATTCTGAAATCATGTAAGGAAATAGCAAATTAATACTTCCATAAACTCACACATATCTATATTTAAAAATAGCAAAGCAACATTTATTGTTATATAACAAATACTTATTACCATGAAGCTCTTGTAGTTAAATTTTTATTGAATAATTCAAGTTATTGTTTCTTAAAAAGTTCACTTATACAAGATAAACAATCATGTTTATAAAATGCTAATCCAATAAATTAGATCTTTCAGATATAACCCCTCGCCCCCTCTCGGGCATATTTAAAATAAATTAGATGAAATGTTTAATACAAGTGATACAAGCTTAAATTACCAAAATAACATGGCAGTGAATTATTGAATTATTTACCGTTTCATTTTTCATGCTGAGGAAATGTTTGGCAACATGCAGTGGTAAAATATTTGACAAAAGTTTGAGGTTATATTCCCTTAAGTTTTCTCCCTCTTCTTTTTCTTCTTGGGCCTAAAATAAAATTGAGAGTTTTTTTTATTAAACATAGATTTTTTAATTACACATTACAATATTCTTTAACAAATAAACATATTTTTTGTTCAAGTGTCTTGTAATTTATCCCTTCTGTACATTGAATTACGTTTCTAAAAATGTTCTTTCATGTCAATGAGCCAAATTGTTCCAAAAGTAAAATTTGTAATCTCATGTTAATAAGATAACTGTTCAAAGTCCTTACAGCTGAAAAATTGAATCTAAATGAGTGTTGTCCTTAAAATTATTAATTTTTAGCCATCCATATTTTCAAAGTTATTTTATATGTCTATAAATACTTTAAAATATATGTGCTTAAATGTTTGTTTAAAGCAGTGAGTGTGATATGTGACAAATTTGTACATTTTAATATAGTACAGCATTTTTAAAAGCAAGGTTATGATCAAATATTTTTAAAAAATTGTTTGTGGAAAACACATTTACAAAAGAACAAAAATAGTTAAATTATGTATTATATATTATTCACAATTTTAATTAATGTTTGATCAATTTTTTTATAGATTGCTCATATATTATAATATATTAGAGAACTTTATTAATATTCAAATATGATTTTATTATCTATAGTTAAAAATGAGTTTAATTTATGTAAATTTTAGTAGGCCACCAACTGCGGGTATGTGAATAAATTGGGGCCGGTACTGATCAAAAATTTTTTGTTACATTACTCCAGAAATAATTTAGTAGATTAATTTCTATTAATTATGTTTTTATAACAATAACACACATATAAATCATGAAAGTCCCAATTCATTATATCGCAAATCGGTTAAAGTGCTGTAATTCCATAGCTCCCAAGTTTTATAATGTAACACAGAAAATTCGTTCAGCTATTCAAGAAATAAAGAAGTAAGATCTTTTTGCTTTCATATGCACGTCTAAATAAATAATAATACAAGGGGAAAGTATTTAAGAAACAAAAAATATACATTATCAATAAATTAGATAAAAAAATGTCAGAAATATTTTCTTAAGTTTTAATAGAATTTTCATAGCTAAAATTAATTTTAATCAATTTAAATTTTAAACTATTAATTGATTATTTAATTAATTAATAATTTCAGCAGCCATAGAATAAACAAAGGATTTAAAATAAAATAATTGAAAAAAAAAAACTTATTAACTATTCAAAACCATTTACTAGTTTGATTAAATATCTAACTCCATTTAATGAACTAAAATTTATGTTAAATTTTATTTTAAATATTGCAAATTTAATGGAGAACTTAATGTGAGAAAACATTAAATCAAACTCAAAAGATTTTATGTAATTTTGATTCTTAAAAAAAAAAAAAAAAATTCAAAAGAGTGCTGAAAAACATGTATCCCACGATTGGTTGGTCATTTTTCTGATAAATATTCTGTGCTTAGTGCTCTATACCTAACTAGACTCCATAGATGGCTAATCATTAGTGTGTTAGGCACACTGAAATGTTCATAAGTGTGCCCCAAAGATCTTTAGTTGCACAGAATGACCCAAGGGTTGCAGATAACTTCCAGGCACACTTTCCCCTACTCTAGAACTGGTAGCCAATCGTGGTTTTATTGCCCATTTAAAAAGTTTGGTCTTTAGATTATTTGAATATTTTTGCATATTCTAATTTTTAATTTAATGTGTGTTAATAAATTCCAAGCAGCTAAAATAGTTAATTTATATTAGTTTTAAAATTATTTTTTTCACTACATTTGAAAAATACTTGAGAAACTTAAAACAAATTTACAGGCTCAAAACAAATCATATTAAACAAATGATGTCACTTCATCTCATTCAATAAAAAATGGAATAACACACATGATAGGAGTAATAAAAAATAAATTAATTTCTGTTTTAAATATAAATCCAATGATGGAATAAGTTTTGAAACTCACACCTTTAAACTGACCCAAAGGAAGCAAAACAACTTCTTTAAACTCTTGAGTCTATTAATAAGAAATACAAATAGTTCATCTAAAAGATGCAACTATTGACTAAACTGACAATAAGAGTGAGTGGGGTGGGGAAGTGTATGATCCTGGACTTGTTATAACATGCAGCCAGTGTTGCGTAAAGGAATTGGTTCGAATCCCTTCAAAATTAAGTTTTCATTGAGTCAGTAAAATTGTTCTCTTTAACATAAATTGTCCTTGTAGAAATGTAAGCATGTTAAAAATTTTAAAGCAAATAAAATATCTGCATGTGTGTGAGAAAATGATTTAAACAATTAAACATTAAATATTATTACAATTGTTTTATAGATTGATTTATTATTATTATTTGTTTGTTGCTTTTAAGAAACAAATTGAAATAAAGCAAATGTTAACTCATGTTGTCAATGTTTTCATGAGTAATAAAATCTAAAGGTATTTATTTCTCTTCACTTGGGGTGCTTTGCTAGTATAAGACATCTGTCAAAGATGTGTCATCAATAAATTTTGGTAAAGAAAAGTCCATGCTGTATTGAATAAGATCACTCAAGTCAAATACACAATTCAAACATGTCATGTTACATAATGCAGTAGTGGCTGGTAAACCATGCAATTCAGTTTTGAGTTTAAGTTAGTAAATATTATCACAAATAAAAAAATCCTTGTTAGAAGTATAGCCTTAATTATGTTTGTGAGCTTTTAAAATTTTTTCATAAATTAAAATTACAATATAATGTTTAAAATTGTGTGTGTGTGTTGTGATATTTAAAATCTTTGTGAGTTTAATTAATTCATTAGCTTTCAGCTACCGGATGTTTCTAAAAGAAAATTAATTTCTGTTTTGTTATACGTTAATAAATCTATGTTGTGTTGTTAAGTATAGTGGTATACTCAGTATGTTGTGTTGTTTTGTATTGTGGTATACTCAGTAGAATTAAACTACAGTTAAAATGACTTAGAGGAAAGACTGTAAACGAGCTGAATCTCTGGAAAACTATTTAAAAAAACAGCTTAAAGTTTTTAGTTTAGCAGTGCAGGCAGGAATCATACAAATTTTAACCTGATTTTCAGACCATCGAAATCATTCAATCTAAGGATGACCTATCTGAAAGGCAATAATCACATTGTCAGTAACATATAATTATAAATCGACAACTTTTCTTAAAAGGGATTTAGGAGAGATAAAACAATAAGCCTATTAATGTAGACAATCAAATCTTGGAACATGTTTTACTGGATGAATAAACAAAGACATTAAAATAAATCAAAGTGATTAGAAAAAATTGATCTCGCCTGTATTTTCCATATAAAGTCCAATCTTGCTGTTGACTCTACTTGCTGGGCATGTAAGAACAGTATAAGTGTAATCATAATGATAATAACAATAGCTTCCCATCTCAATGGTACCCATGGCCCTTGTGACTCTGGTTCAAATCTGAAGGAAAAAAATTATTTTTGACATACAGGAGCTCATAAATTTTTTAAAAAATCAGTCAACATGTGCTGTTATTTAATAACACAATTTTATCAGATTTGAAGTGCAAGATCTAAATTACTAATATTAAACTCAAGGATTAGATGACCTACTTAAACACAAGGGCTAGATGACCTAATGAAACACAAGGACTACATGACCTAGTTAAACACAAGTGCTAGATGACCCAATGAAACACAAGGACTACATAACCTACTTAAACACAAGGAGTCGATGACCTACCTAAACACAAGGACTAGGTGACCTACTTAAACACAAGAGCTAGATGAATTACTCAACCTACCCGTGGTCTGTCATTAATAGATAATCTCTGTTTAAGTAGAGCATGACAAACTGCACCTCCATCAAGAGCATGAACAATCCTCCAATGGTTAAGGTCAGAATAAGCTTGATTAAACTGGAGGACTCCAGAAACACAGATGTGCTTAGCATGGCCACAACCACAGAGAACAGAAATTGCTGAAAATAGGGAACATTTTTATAATGAATCTATTACCATCAGTTTAACCACAGATAGAAGACAACTGGCAAGAGAGACACAAAATAGGTTACTGTGTCAACAGAGACACAAAATAGGTTACTGTGTCAACAAATAGAGACACAAAATAGGTTGCTGTGTCAACAGAGACAAAAAAATAGGTTACTGTGTCATCTAACAGAGACACAAAATAGGTTACTTTGTCAACAAACAGAGACACAAAATCGGTTACTGTGTCAACAAACAGAGACACAAAATAGGTTACTGTGTCAAAAAAAAGAGACAAAGTAGGTTACTGTGTCAACAAACAGAGACACAAAATAGGTTACTGTGTCAACAGAGACAAAAAATAGGTTACTGTGTCAACAGAGACAAAAAAAATAGGTTACTGTGTCAACAGAGACAAACAAAATAGGTTACTGTGTCATCTAACAGAGACACAAAATAGGTTACTTTGTCATCTAACAGAGACACAAAATAGGTTACTGTGTCAACAAACAGAGACAAAATAGGTTACTGTGTCAACAAACAAAGACACAAAATAGGTTACTGTGTCAACAAACAGAGACACAAAGTAGGTTACTGTGTCAAACAGAGACACAAAATAGGTTACTGTGTCAACAAAGAGAGACACAAAATAGGTTACTGTGTCAACAGAGACAAAAAATAGGTTACTGTGTCATCTAACAGAGACACAAAATAGGTTACTTTGTCATCTAACAGAGACACAAAATAGGTTACTTTGTCAACAAACAGAGACACAAAATCGGTTACTGTGTCAACAAACAGAGACAAAATAGGTTACTGTGTCAACAAACAGAGACAAAATAGGTTACTGTGTCAACAAACAGACACAAAATAGGTTACTTTGTCAACAAACAGAGACACAAAATCGGTTACTGTGTCAACAAACAGAGACAAAATAGGTTACTTTGTCAACAAACAGAGACAAAATAGGTTACTGTGTCAACAAACAGAGACAAAATAGGTTACTGCGTCAACAAACAGAGACACAAAATAGGTTACTGCCTCAACAGAGAAACAAAATAGGTTACTGTGTCAACAAACAGACACAAAATAGGTTACTGTGTCAACAGACATAGAAATAAACCCTGTAATAAAATATCACATTATATACAATATTTGAAACTATTATAACTTGAATCAGCCAAATAAAGAATATAATACATGTTTAGGAAACACATACCGTATATTCCAGCGTGTAAGACAACTGGGCGTATAGGGTAATTTTCTTATATTCTGTGTCATTATTGGGTTTTTTTCTTCTTTCTTTTTTTCTATTTATCTTAAGGTAATTATTTTTCCATAATTTAGAATGACTTATATAATTTAAACACCATTTTAATACTGATGAAGTACTGACTATACTCGTTCTAAAGCGGAATTTTTGGGACAAAATCGACAGGAAAAGGTTGTGGGGTCAGCTTACGAGCGGGTCATAGGTGATTCTACAAGATTTGAATTTTATGCTTTACCAGAAGCTATAAAATATTATTAAACACCTGCACTTACCTTATTTATTAATTTTATTTATGTTTGTGAATGCAGAGGCGTCACTAGGGTTGGTGTCACCCGGGGCGGAAGCTCATGGTGTCACCCGGGGCGGTAGCTCATGGTGTCACCCCATCTTGATTTAACCCATAGAATTCCTCTGAGTTTTCCAGTGCCAAACAACGGGAATATATAGAATTTTACAGCCTGGTGTCACCCCCCCGATGGTGTCAACCGGGGCGGCCCGCCCCCACCGCACCCCCCTAGCGACGCCACTGTGTGAATGTTTTAATAAATTGATTTACAAATTTTGTTTTCAACAACAAATTTTTGCTAAATGGGTTAAGGAGGCGTGGGATTCGAATCCATCGGATATGATTAAAAAATCGTTTAAGAGAATCAGATGAGTCGGACTTTGCAGAATTTTAATTGTTATAGAATTATTTATACCAAATAAATTACTTGGCATTTTAAAAAATTTACGAACTATATTGATGAAATATTTCTGATGTTATGTACTGGCTTTTTTAAAATGAAATTAAAAAAAAAGATTTTCTGTTTCTTTTCATATAATAAAAGCCCTCTAGGTAATGCTATAAAAATGACACCCATCTTCTCCGTTATTCAAATCTCTTTGTTCTTCAACATAAAGAAAAGTAAACAATTATGATGACCGATTAAGCTTGTAGTTTAAAAAAAAATGTATACCATTTTGTTTACACTGACCTACTACTTTTCTTGGTCGGCTTACGAGCGGGTTACACACTTTTTATACAATTCTTTTCATAAAGAGTCGGGGTAGGCTTATGAATGAACGTCTATAGAATGAGTATATACTGTATACTTTTGTATTAATTAATGAATAAAAGCTTTAATTTATTATTTGGATAACACAGTTTCTTTATCTTGTATTTTATTTCAAAGCTCAATCACAGTCCTATTTGATATGTTTGTAACCGACAAAGACACTTGAAGCTTGTCATATTGTATTAACTATGCTTTAAACAGACAATCATTTTATATATCTAACTGAAATCAACACAACTTTGCTTTACCTCTGGGAAAAAGTGAGTATCTGAATCTGGGTTGCAAATTGTTTTTCTTGAGGCTCTAGAGATATTGGCTACTTGAACAGAGTGCAGAGAAAAATTTCCATACAGTTCTGATAGGCACGATTTCAAGTTTGGAGTTGCTAGCTCAATCTGTGGTAGAAATTCAACAGACTGAACACAGCCACAGTGTTTAAACAAACACTAATATTATTATTATACCACTAATATTATTATACCACTAATATTATTATTTCACTAATATTATTATATCACAAATATTATTGTATCACTAATATTATTATTATATCACTAATATTATTATATCACTAATGCTATTTTTGTTAAGGCTTTTAATTTCTTTAGATGAAAACTTAAAAACGGTATCAAAGAAAAACAGGGAAACAAACTGCATAAAGGAAATGAGCAAACCATTGGATATACAGCAGCAAGAAAAATACAGAGCACAGACAGGGAGGCAACTCCCTGGCTGACTACACGCATGCCAAGTATTCGATGCAAGCGTCTTCTAAAGCTGATTGGTAAAAACTGAAATAGAGGAAAGTAGAAATACAGTAGTATCAACATTTGTGGGATGATTCTGTTTCTGTATGAATGATAGTTTCACCTACAAGGTGGACCAGTGCTTATGTCTGTTGTGTGGGTGGGTGGTTTTAAAGGGGGGGCAATTGTTTTTAACCCATTATTTTACAAGTCACAGTTTCTTCCACAATGATGTTTAAAAAGACAAAAACAATTTGTCTTAGCACAAAAAGGTGTTTAAAAAAATAGGTACAAAACTTAGATTTATTTTAAACATATCATTCTCTTATTTCTGTCAATTCACTGATAATTTCTTATTAAAGGATATTTATAGATATGTATTGTTTAAAAGTAATATTCAGATAAATCTTTCTTATCAACTTCTACTGACATTTTGTTAGAATTCTTGTTCTAGAAAATTATAAAACTTCTTTGAAAATTCAGTACTATGTTTTTAAAGGAACAATTAAAAAAATAAAATGAAGCGCATCTTATCATATTTATTAAACATGCTATTTCTATACAGAAGATTATTGCTTCTTATGCTTCATGGTTTATGCCTAGTCCTGCATTTTTAATAAGGTTTTGAATGTAGATAGTGTGTTGGTTTTCTTGGTTTGTTCAGGCAACCCATTCCAGACACACTGAAGATAGACATAGGAATGAAACATGTTTTGTTGCTCCACAATCTAGAACAAAGACATACACATTCTGAGAATTGCATTTAATTGTTGTGTTATATTTCCAATTTAGAATTTCATGCCCTAAGTCTTATTACTTCTTTGTTCTTCTATCCCCTTGTGTTTCTAAGTGAAGAGATTAAAAAAATAGTGTTCTCTTGTCAAATGTCAATAATCATCAGCTTTCTGGACAGAATTTCTTTCTTTTTTTTTTAATGATGATTGAGGTAACTTCCAACATAGTGGAGAATGAGAATAGACTTTAAAAAAACATAGCTAATTATCAACCACGTCTAAAGAAACACATTATTGCTTTGTTTGGTGAGCTGTGGACAGTTTGATGAATGACACTTGACATTGTAGCTGACATTTTGATGAATGACACTTGACATTGTAGCTGACGTTTGAGATGCTATAGATATTTTTTCTATAGATATTTTTTATCATTGCTTATCACATGTGGCTAAGTTTTTTAAAAACATTATTTTATTATAGAAAATAAATAAGTTGCCTACAGCATCTTTTATCAGGGTTAGACTCTGTTCAATCGCGTATAAGAAGCAGCAATCTTCTTTTCTGAATCGCACTGATTTGGCCTATAATGTTGGGAAGATAAAATGGCATCTCTTAGCACTATTGGTAAGCAAAGAGTACAAATAGTGCTTTGAATGAACTTTATTACCCTGGTGTGTAGAAATGAAATGCTCAGAGCAAGTTTTAATTTAGTTTAAGTTGATATCAATGAAAGTGCAGCTATAACATTATCAAATGTCAGTTCTCATGTCATGGATCAGTGTTAGATGGCAAATAGACCTGACATGACATGGAGTCAGTGTTAGATGGCAAATAGACCTGACATGACATGGAGTCAGTGTTAGATGGCAAGCAGACTAGACATGTCATGATGTATTCACGAGACCAGGCAGCTGATTGGGCCAAATTTAAACACAATTCCAACCTCTCCCCCAATGGTTACAAGTTTGACAGGTAATGGATGAGAGCAAATAGAGTACAGGAAATGAGCTAAATGGCAACATTTCTGACAACTCAAAATGGTTTTTACTTTTTTAAACTGGGAATTTTCACATATTTTATCTTTAGCAAAATCAGAGTAAAAATAGAAATAAAATTTAAATACCCCCACCCACTAAAAAGAAAATGTGCTTATAATAATTTGACAGTAATTCAAGTTAAAAATGTGCTATATTTTTATTTATTTACAAAAAAAAACCTGTCAAGTAACAGGTACTGAAATGGTCATATTTGATTTCTCTACTGAAGAGTTCGTCAACACGGATGAGCTGACAACCTGTGTTAGAACTGTTAGTACATAAGAGACATAGGGAGTATATGTCCACTATCTTATCTTATCTGTTACAGACGCTCCTTCTATTCTGAATATTATTGCCTCCTATGCTTTTCTATGGTTTTTGTCTAGTCCTGAATTCTTATTAGAGTTTTAAATGTTGATAAAGTGTTGGTTTTCCTAGTGTCCTTAACTCTTAATGTTCCAAAGCGCGGTAATCCGCGGTTTACCGTTTAGTACCAAAGAGCAGTAATGAGCGACTCGATAGAACTCTCTTTAGAAACGAAATTACAGAAAATAAAAACTATTCAGTGCGGGATGAACGATGTTTTCGACTTCCGGCAATGGCGGCTGTTTACCTCGCTAGTGTTATCGCTCGATTCGCGATGTTTTTTGGAAGATTTCACTTTTTTTTTCGAAGATGCGATTTCGCTATACTTTATTACTAAAATAATAGTACTAAACTACAGGTAAAAATAGTTTTAAACTCAAAACGGACTTTCGGATACATAAAATAACCATTCTTATTCTAAAAGATAACGTCAGTATGCTTATAATAATAGAAATGGATTTAACGCAATTTTTAAAATTTTATAACCGGTTGATCGCAATTTGGGAAATTCTTATATTCTTATGGTACTGAGGCGGAAGTTTCCCAAAAACCTTATGGCACATTAAGAGTTAAGGCTATTCTGGACGGGAAGAATGAGCGTCTGTATGTGTTCGTTCTTGCATTTAGAATTAGAAAAGTGTTTCTATCGCAAAGTTTATTTGATGTTTGTATTATAAATGTGCTAAAATGTTCATCAAAATCTCTTCATTTACTTACAGGCATGATTTCCAAACAGCAGAAAATAAATAAAATAATATTGAAGAATATAAAAATTAATTCCACAGTTAATGTATGTCCTTCCCTGTGGAAAAAAAATAAGATAAACAATGTTATTCTTAGTTACAACAATGGTATTTTAAGTTATAACAATGGTATTTTATAGTTATTTCAGGGTAACTTAAAGATAATCACAGTAATTTTTAAAAAAAACATGAAAAGATGTAGATATTACAAAAATAGATATTAATTTTTCAAATACAATCATAAAAGTTAAAGAAATAGAGTAAACATATTTCAGTTGTATACATAACAGTATTTCTAAAAAAATTATTGTTACTTTACATGGAAATATAATTCCAGTGATGAGGTCTTAGTATCTTTAAATTTATTTTTAGTTACCAAAATTCCATAAAATATTTGATGGAAAAATTCCTTTTTTTTCACCAATCAGAATTTAGAAAAAAGCTAAATTCAATCAGCGGTTCCCAAAACAATGGAAAAAAATCTAGAACAAGAAAAAAAGAAAGAAAAAAAGCTCGTTTTTGAGTATAATTACCAGCCAAAAAGATAGCCTAGATCAATTCCAGTGGGAGCTATTGTTTCTGTACTGTTCTTACTAATGGGATGAACAAAGTTCAATGTTGTTTAAATCGGATCTTTATAAGTCTCATATATTTATTGTTGTTAATATAATAAGTTCAAAATTATTCAGCAAATAAATTAAATTATTCTTAAAATAATTAATTTTTTTAATCTGAGAAAATGTCTGCTAATTGTTTGATAATACTTTATGCCTGCAAATTATTTCTATAACTTTATTTCCTTTCAGCTTATCTTTAACTTATATCAGTTTAATAATGTTATACCCTTAAATAGTGAACAAAATAATCAGCCCCTTCTGTGTAAAAAAATTAAAAACATTTTTTTTAAATAGAGATATTTTGTGAAAAAAAAAAAAAGAAGCTTTGGGGTCCAAGGAATGAGGACATATAATGAATCCCAATGGGAGCAACCATCACTATGTGATGAAAAGACACAAAAGTAATACAATAATTCAATGATCTCGTTGAGGTAGAACGGTGAAGTAACAACTGTTATACGTACAGGGTCACCATTTTTAAAGTATCCGTAATATGTTGTAATGATTTTGAAATAGACCTGTGGATTAGAACAGGGACAATAAGACAACATTTGCCAGATCCTGGAAGATGAACACAACTTGGTCAAAATCAAAGTTCAGGAAATTTTTGTCAATAAGTAAAAGCTCAAACTGTATTAACAAGGAAATAAAAATAAAATTTAAAAATGAAATTAAAAAAAAAAATTGAAAAAAAATTTCAATATCAGACAGCTTATAGTAAAATTTAGGTTTTTTTTTAAACTACTGAATTTGAAAACTTTTGTCTAAACCTGATGTTTAACTTATTTCTGCAAAGTATGTTAATTTAAACATCATAAAAAAACACTGCAATTTAGTGCACTCAATTTGAAGGTTTTTGTTTATGTGTTTTCTTTTCTAAAGGTTACACAGAGAATATGTTCTTCATATAATATGTTCCGCAGAGAATATGTTATTTGGCCGACAACATTTTTCAAGAAGACATGAAGTAGATGTAAAAAATTGGAGGTGCATTTTTTGCCTTCGAGTCATTAGATTTAACCTCTGCATTATGTGTAGAGTTAAATTACAAATTGTCTCAAATTGAAGAACCTGTTGCCATTTAATTCTTCAATAGCAGCTTGTGATTCTCTAAGAGAAGGATGATGTTTGGAAAGAGAGCTTCAAACTGATTCCTGTATAAACAATCTTGATTGTAAAACACCAAAGTCGAACTGTTGAGTTACACAAGGAGAAATATTCACCTCGACAAGACTAAAGAGATCATCGAGTCCAAGACTTAACACAATAATAGCCTTGAAAAGAATGTCAATATAACGGTGTTGTTGAATAATTTTACAATAATAAAGAGGGCTAGAAGAGTAAAGATGGTTTGATAAAAAAAAAACACAATTTGTAGGTGGGGAAAAATAAACCAAAGAATCTATTGATACATGAATTTCTATTTCATGTCATGTAAGTACAGAATGATAATCCTGAAACTCTCAAGTGATACACATTAGTAAGTAGAGAAAGGTAATCCTGAAACTCTCAAGTGATACACATTAGCAAGTACAGAATGATAATCATGAAACTCTCAAGTGATACACATTAGTAAGTACAGAAAGGTAATCCTGAAACTCTCAAGTGATACACATTAGCAAGTACAGAATGATAATCCTGAAACTCTCAAGTGATACACATTAGCAAGTACAGAATGATAATCCTGAAACTCTCAAGTGATACACATTAG
>MUZC01000764.1:213184-233439 GCA_002072015.1 Radix auricularia | reverse complement strand
ATAAACCCTCTCTAGGTCCTGAAACTCTCAAGTGATACACATTAGTAAGTACAGAAAGGTAATCCTGAAACTCTCAAGTGATACACATTAGTAAGTACAGAATGATAATCCTGAAACTCTCAAGTGATACACACCAAAAATGCACAGCAGGTTTTTTTAGATTGTAGACCAATGATGCATTGAAGTTTTTGACAAATTTTAACATAAAAACAAACTGCTCCAAGTATTCTTCACTCAGTTTGACAGACACTTAGTGCCTACTTTTAACAAGGGAAAATGCTTTACACTCTCTGCTTTGAATGTACATAAATTTATAACAGAGAAAGTCTAAAGGGCATTGAGTAAGAAATTATAAAAAAATATTACAAAATACTTTTAATCTTTCCAAGATTCCAAAATAAAGGGCCATTCATAAATTAAGTACTCAATGAGGGGGGGAAGGGGATGTTAAGTTAACAGGATTTTGTGAATGAAGGCACTAAAAATTTAATTTGTATGTATTAATACTAAAGCTAGTAATGTAAACCACTCAGGCTGGAAACCACACCGACTGAGTCAAGACTGATTGGCAATAATTTTGAAATTTTGAACTTTTAATTACTTGGAAGTAATTAACATTTGATTCAGACCAAATGTTGACACATTACTAAAATTAGTACCTAAAATATATTCATCTGATTTAAAGGGGCCGTCTGAAAGGAAGCACGCGATTTTGGCAGATTATTCACCCCCCCACCCCCCAAACACCCTTTTTCTATTTGAAAATGAGCATGTTATAAATAGCACGTTTTTGTCATTTAAGTATGTATTTAGTGTTAGGCTGCACTCTAACTAATATCGTAAAGCAGGGATGCCCAAACTTTTTGCATGGCGGGCCATATTCCTTTATCCAAAGATATGCGCGGGCCGGATTAAAATAATATTATAAAAATGACATAGTATGGTGAGTTTTTATTGTAAAATTTTAATGTGAATGGTGAAACTGAGATATTTGAATACAGTAAATAGGTGAGGTCAGGCTCAATGACATGGTTTTGATGCGCATGATATCACGTAGTTGAGAGTCACTTATTCTCGTCCTCACACAGATCTTGTTAAAATTCATAACTGAAAATGTCTGCCTACACAAGTATGTCGAGCCAAACAAGCGAAGCATTTTTTTAAAACAAATGTTCGAATTCCTTTTAATTTCTCTTTAACCATGAAGCTTACTCTAAAAGTCATAGAGAAGAAATTGTCTGCTGCAACACTCAGCATCAGTTTGCAGCTCAATGATTTCCAGCTGCAGATTGCCGCAGTATTATCAAAATCTACAGAGAAATATGAAGATTTAACAAAAACAACCATGTTTATCTTTTCAATAGTTATTAAGTCATGAAAGCGTCTTTGAAATTCATCAGCCAAGGATGTGATATCTGCATCATACCTATGCATTTGCCAATTGAAGCTTCTTTCTGGTAAACTTGTCATGATTTCCTGCAGTGAGGGGAAATGTGTGGTATGAGGCTGCATTTGAAAAAGTTGCCTTTAAAAAAGTTGCAGCTTGTTCCCAAAGTCCTTGATATGTGAATATAATTGGCTTACCACTGCATTGTGCCTTTGGAGAATTGGGTTAAGAAGGTTTATATGTCTTTTCACATCACCCGATAATGCAAACTATGCAAGACAAGCATCAGATAGTTCTGGAAATGGTTTTTCCTTATCTTCCATGTACTGCCCAATTTTTTTTTTAATGTGTAGACGCGCTGATGTGCTGTCCCCCGACTAAACCATCTTATATCATTGTCATACATAACATCTTTGTATTCTCTCTGAATGTCAAGAAGACACTGCTAAAACTGGCTATGAAACAGGGTTTTAGAGCAAATAGAGATCATATCCTTTATCACTTGCTTAAGGACACGATCACATGAAAGGTGTTTAGCACAAAGAACTTCTTTAAGAATGACACATTGAAGTTTAAAAACTTTGCCAGCCTGACTAAGCTGACTTTGTTACAGACAAGTTTGCTAGTCAGCTGTGCTCACGAGTCATGGCGATAGCCATCAGTAATAAATAAAGATATCGTTTACTTGGTTATTTAACATCACAGACAGCAGAACAAACAGAACCAAATACATTTGTTCCCCTTGTCAGTCTTTAAGACTGAAGTCTAGTAATTGGTAAACAATACAATTTTATCGACTTTTGCCATCCTTTGACGTTATCAAAACGGTAAAACTTGTTGACTTTTCTTATATTTAATGTTGCTAAAAATAATACTTTAATTAATTATTTCAGATGAGGTCGCGGGCCAGTAAAAATTGCTTTGCCGGACTTTGGGCATCTCTGTCGTAAAGCCATTTAAAACTTCATTAAATAAATTGTAAGCACTCAAATATTTAAGTAGAATTTTATTTAAAGTTGAGTGTTTTGATGTGACGTCATATTTCTTATACACCCTCCCCACCCTTGTCACAAATGTGTGACCCCCTTCCCCACAAGGCGCGTAATGTCATTTATGGACCACACCTCAGAATAATTTTTTTCAAGGGGAAAAATCATAGGGGAGTAGGTCGGGAAAATGTGCAGGTTGCATCATGAGGGAAGTGAGGAAAGGGGAGTTCGAAAATATGACTTTTTGTGCATATGTTAATATATGGATGGCCCCTAAAGTTTACAGTCTTATCATGTTTGTTGTATCCAAACATCTTGTAAAGGAGATAGCATTTAAGAAACTGCACGGTATAGAGTTTGAGTTCACACTTGTAGGCTAATTAAATTATTTGGCTTCTTTGGTAGTAGGGCAAAGTTGGTGTCAAGAAAGTAAAGAGTATCAATAAGTTAACAACACTGCAACTAATAAGTTAAATGTTTATGATGGACCTAATATTTCAACATAAACAACTTCCCAATAATTCAACATAACAAACAACTTTCCTGATAATTAAAACAACCCACAGACCCCCCCCCCCCTTGATAATTAGTAATAGATGAAGTTTCAAGTTTCCTTGCTATTAATCGATTTTAATCCAAAGTGGGTTTCACAATGTTCAAAGACTTAATTATTTACAATGTCAAGATTTGTTGACTCTTCTAATTCTAATATCTCTATTGACAACCTTGGGCTGGGTGATGTTCAACATTGTGAGGACACCTATTTTATCAGATTTCTTATTTTCAAAAATACAAATTTCCTTGGACACACTGGTAATTTAAAATAGGAAAATTTCTAGAACTATTAAAAGAAAAAAAAGAAAAAAATATTTCTTTATAAATTAAGACTAAGGACAGATATTGTAATAAAAACATTTCTGCCTGTTCGTAAACAGTAACATAAAGCTGTATCTGTCATGAAATGTTAAATATCAATTTAAAAAGTTTGTTGTTCAATACATTTGGGAACCGCTGATCCAGACCACATTTTAATCTGTATAATCATTCTGTGTATAATCATTGTGTATATAATCATTCTGTATATAAACATTGTGTAATAATTCATTAAGATAATTAAAATAATCAAGTCTCAAATACTTACAAGTCAGTTAATATAAAATGAGAGATGACGATGAGAGTGACTACAACACACTGACACAGTATGTGGTCTGAAAACATTCGGTCAGGTTTTCTAGAGAACTGTGTGAGAGAACATACAACATTGTTAGTTCATAGAATGATATTGAGGATGAGACTGACTACAACACACTGACACAGTATCTGGTCTGAGAACAGGCACAGTATGTGGTCAGAGAACAGGCACAGTATCTGGTCAGAGAACAGGCACAGTATGTGGTCTGAGAACAGGCACAGTATGTGGTCAGAGAACAGGCACAGTATGTGGTCAGAGAACAGACACAGTATGTGGTCAGAGAACAGGCACAGTATGTGGTCAGAGAACAGGCACAGTATGTGGTCAGAGAACAGGCACAGTATGTGGTCAGAGAACAGCCACAGTATGTGGTCAGAGAACAGCCACAGTATGTGGTCTGAGAACAGGCACAGTATGTGGTCTGAGAACATTCAATCAGGTTTTCTAGAGAACTGTGTGAGAGAACATACAACATTGTTAGTTCATAGAATGATATTGATGATGAGAGTGACTACAACACACTGACACAGTATGTGGTCTGAGAACAGGCACAGTATGTGGTCAGAGAACAGACACAGTATGTGGTTAGAGAACAGGCACAGTATGTGGTCAGAGAACAGGCACAGTATGTGGTCAGAGAACAGGCACAGTATGTGGTCAGAGAACAGGCACAGTATGTGGTCTGAGAACATTCAATCAGGTTTTCTAGAGAACTGTGTGAGAGAACATACAGCATTGTTAGTTCATAGAATGATATTGTCAACATCTTTGACCCCAACTGTCAGCAACTGCATCCCCCATAACAATTTTGATGTGAATGTTAAACTTTTTTACTTTGATTTGGTAGATTTAGTCTTAGTTATATATAAATTTAAATTTAGCCCCTTGAAAAGTGCACTTTAAATACTTATATATAACTTTTCATATCAATGTTACATTTAAACCAAGCAATCTATCATCAACAATGAAATAAAATTATTGGAGGAGAGATTAACTAAAAAGTATTTTTTAACTACATAAAACTTGAATAAGACACATGGAAAAATAAAATTAAAAATACTTTTTCTTCTATGGACTTTTTGCGGAATGTCATGAAAAGGCCTTTCACATGATCGGCCCGCAATCGGTCAACACTTCGGGCATCTATAGCTCTGCTCAGATATTCGTTAACTTCAGCTTCAATGTCTTTCTGGTCCATATTTCTGAGAGAAATAATTAAAATAAATTAATCATTGAAGTGATGCTTGTTAGGAGGTATAAAATTAATAGGACAATAAAAAGAGAGTTGGTCATCAAGGAGTTAAGACAGCTTGGAAATACATTCAAGTAGGGCAAAGTGTATTAATCCTTAATGCGAAATTTTTTATTCAGATCTGTGGTCACTGCATTCACAGTGTCCTACACTCAGACATAGATGGGGGGAGGTTAGGGCAGCAAGTGAGTCCTACACTCAGATATAGATGGGAGGCTAGGGCAGCAAGTGAGTCCTACACTCAGATATAGATGGGAGGCTAAGGCATCTAGTGAGTCCTAAACTTAGACATAGAGTGGGAGGCTAGGGCAGCCAGTGAGTCCTACACTTAAAAAATGGTGAATGGCAGTTCCCCAGTGATTGAGATGGCACAGGTTGTCCAAAACCTTTAGAGGGTAATGTCAAACTTCCTAGAATATAACTTAAGATTAGATTAGCCTTGGTCATTGACAAACCCCTTCCCTCCCCCAATAACCATAGTCTGTACTTACACAATGTGCCCTTTAACTTACACAATGTGCCCTTTCACTTACACAATGTGCCCTTTCACTTACACAATGTGCCCTTTCACTTACAAAATGTGCCCTTTCTTTAACACAATTTGCCCTTTCACTTACATAATGTGCCCTTTCACTTATACAATGTGCCCTTTCACTTATACAATGTGCCCTTTCACTTACACAATGTGCCCTTTCACTTACACAATGTGCCCTTTCACTTACACAATGTGCCCTTTCTCCTCTATTCCCATCAACTTCATAGCACCACTGGTCACATGCTCCCTTACATTATCAAAGGCCTGAAACAGAACAAAGAAACAATTCAAAGTAATGAAGTGGATATAGAAACAATTCAAAATAATGATGTGGATATAGAAACAATTCAAAGTAATGATGTGGATATAGAAACAATTCAAAGTAATGATGTGGATATAGAAACAATTCAAAGTAATTATGTGGATATAGAAACAATTCAAAGTAATGATGTGGATATAGAAACAATTCAATGTATTGATGTGGATATAGAAACAATTCAATGTATTGATGTGGATATAGAAACAATTCAATGTATTGATGTGGATATAGAAACAATTCAAAGTAATGATGTGGATATAGAAACAATTCAAAGTAATGATGTGGATATAGAAACAATTCAAAATAATGATATGGATATAGAAACAATTCAAAGTAATGATGGGGATAAAGAAACAATTCAAAATAATTATGCGGATAAAGAAACAATTTAAAGTAATGATGTGGTGAATATTTTACCCTTTCCCACCATGAATACACTAATTTCCAAAAACCATTTGATCTCTACACTCACTTTGTATCGTCTTGTGTCTGTTTTAATAAGGTAAGTTTCTATTCCAAGTTTCTTAATGTAAGCATCTCTAGTGCTCCCCTTGCCAGGAACCATATCGTAGTCTCCATTAAGATAATCCTTGGTGGCGCTGCTGATGTGGACGTGGCTGTGGACATAGCAAATAGTGACCACAAGTTGATCAAGTTTTGGCTGAGCAGATTGGGTAACATAAAGTAATGAAGGCTTGGCTATTAAATCTGGCTTGTAGTGAAAAAGTGAAGATGTAAATAGAGGAATCTTGTTTTAACACTTATTTTATAACTTGTGATTTGTTTGAGATTGACAATTTTATGTCAACTATGTATTGCTGGGGAAGTAGGTCTGAGAGGGCAGGTAGGTCTGAGAGGGGAGGTAGGTCTGAGAGGGTAGGTAGGTCTGAGAGGGGAAGTAGGTCTGAGAGGGGAAGTAGGTCTGAGAGGGGAGGTAGGTCTGAGAGGTGAGGTAGGTCTGAGAGGGGAGGTAGGTCTGAGAGGGGAAGTAGGTCTGAGAGGGGAAGTAGGTCTGAGAGGGGAGGTAGGTCTGAGAGGGGAAGTAGGTCTGAGAGGGTAAGTAGGTCTGAGACGGTAAGTAGGTCTGAGAGGGGGGAAGTAGATCTGAGAGGGGAAGTAGGTCTGAGAGGGTAAGTAGGTCTGAGATGGTAAGTAGGTCTGAGAGGGGGGAAGTAGGTCTGATAGGGGAAGTAGGTCTCAGAGGGGAAGTAGGTCTGAGAGGGGAAGTAGGTCTGACAGGGGAAGTAGGTCTCAGAGGGGAAGTAGGTCTCAGAGGGGAAGTAGGTCTGAGAGCAGAAGCTATAAAGCCTTATAAGACTTAAATAGAAGTTTTCAAGAGGCTAAACATATTTTCAAATGTGGTCTTATAGGGCATTTATTTGTTCTTAAATTAAATGTTTTTTTTCCTTCAGAATTTCAAGTTTTTTCCCTGAATAACAATGTTTGAAATGTAGATTACATTGACTACTGTGTCGGCAAATTTAAAATTGATAAAAAGTCAAAAGTCACGTGGCGAAGTAAATAAAAGAGAACATTGAGGTCACGTGACTGGGCTCAAGCTCTTGTGGTAAAGAATGTATTATGTAATCTCATTGGTGGCATTTAGGAAACCCAATAATTCCACAGAACCGGGCTGAAACACTTGGACTAAGCTGATACATCACAGGGCTGATGACCACTGGACTAAGCTGACACATCACAGGGGTGATGACCACTGGACTAAGCTGATACATGGCACGACTGAAGACCACTGGACTAAGCTGATAAATACCATGGCTGATTACCACTGGACTAAGCTAATACAAACCATGGCTCATGACCACTGGACTAAGCTGATAAATACCATGGCTGATTACCACTGGACTAAGCTAATACAAACCATGGCTGATGACCACTGGACTAAGCTAATAAATACCATAGCTGATGACCACTGGACTAAGATGTTACATACCATGGCTGATAACCACTGGACTAAGCTGATACATCTGACGTTAAGGTCAAGGCAAGATATGTAGTAACACATAGGATATCTTACCCTGGAAGGCCTCCGCTCTCCATGTGGTTGGCCAGCGTGACGTCATTGGACCAGACGTCAAACTGCCATTTGTACAGGCCCAGCACACCACAGTGCACCCGGCCTGAGTGGATCCCTACCCTCATGTTGACGTTGACACCCGTCAGGTCCCGCACGAGGCTGGGGAGGAAATCAATCATCAGATGTGGCTGGACGAATGAAAACATACAGCAGAGCCAGTTACAGTGAGCCATGACGATAGCTCGTGCATTTAGGTGTGGAGCTAAAGATGGCTCCGTCATTTAGGTGTGGAGCTAAAGATGGCTCCGTCATTTAGGTGTGGAGCTAAAGATGGCTCCGTCATTTAGGTGTGGAGCTAAAAATGGCTCTTGCATTAACGTTATGGAGGTAAAGATGGATCGTACTCTTCAGTGTGGAGCTAGAATTTGGTAGGACGTTTAAGGGTGCAACTAAAGATGAGTCGTACACTTCAGTGTGGAGCTTAAGATTTGACGTACACGTCAGTATGGAGCTAAAAATCGGTAGTACATTTAAGGGTGGAACTAAAGATGGGTCGTACATTTAAGTATGGAGCTCAAGTTGGGTCGTGCATATAAGTATTGGGCTAACAGTGCAAGAGCAAAGAACAAAATACTAAGGTTTCTCACAAGATATTAAGTCCTTCCATTGTCGTTTCTAAAATAGCCCCGAAGAAGTAACATAAAATAGGCATTAACCAGGGTTAAGGGTTATAGAACGAAAAATCCTATGTGATGAAGGAGCGTCGTTAATATATAAGATCAGACGGGTATAACCAAGACATAACGTTTGTTTGGTGAATAGTTCAGAAATGTGAATATAATTATAAAATATGCTAGAAATAAGCCATTTAAAAAAGTGTTTTGAACTTCCCATAATCTAGAATATTATTTTAAAAACATGCTCTGGAGTAACACAATCTTTATTAAATACTACTAGCTGGCACTGGAGTAACACAATCTTTATCAAATACTACTAGCTGGCACTGGAGTAACACAATCTTTATCAAATACTACAAGCTGGCACTGGAGTAACACAATCTTTATTAAATACCACCAGCTGGCACTGAACTAACACAATCTTTATCAAATACTACTAGCTGGCACTGTAGTAACACAATCTTTATCAAATACTACTAGCTGGCACTGGAGTAACACAATCTTTATCAAATCTCACTAGCTGTTGTTTTACTCGCACCACCTTGCCTCGATCAAATCGTAGCTCACATTTTTCCCCAAGCTCCAAACTAAAATGATATTTCAACACGCCATTTAACACTGATTATTTAAACGTTTTAATTTCTGCAAACATTAATATAAAACGCGTTAGTTATTTTAAACAAATTCATTCACCTCAGATATTGAGACTCAAGTTTTGAGTCCTTTAAAGTATCTTTGGTCTGGCCCACAGACCGACGTTTTCACTGAGAGAATCAAGCCTTAGGATTATGTAGTAAGCATCAACTTATATATTTGTGTTGTGCATTTATAAACTGATGTTTGAAAGCCTCATTTTAACGCCATCTTTGCCTCGGAGACCAACTCTCTGACAACAGGGCTGGGCCCTTGCCCCAGATATCATTGAGCACACGTGATAGGGCGCACTGGCTGAAGTCATTATTCGGAAACATGAGATGTGACCGTGAATGCCGGCTCACGTTCACGTCCAAATAATGGGCATCTGATGAACAGGGGCAGCTAGAGTTGAACACGTCATAGGATTTCAAGCACCGGCTTTCTTTAATAAATACCAACTGATGTGGAGACGACGGCTCAGATTTCATGGGTCCCCGTGACGTCAGACAATTCTTAGTGCCCCTGAGTCGATACATAGTGGCTACGTGGACACGTGACTTGTTGGTTGGTTCATAAGAAAGCAAACTCTAAGCTTTGACTGTTGGCGTATTTACAATGTATGGGCTGGTTGGTTCATAAGAAATCAAACTCTAAGCTTTGACTGTTGGCGTATTTACTATGTATGGGCTGCTTGGTTCATAAGAAATCAAACTCTAATCTTTGACTGTTGGCGTATTTACAATGTATGGGTTGGTTGGTTCATAAGAAATCAAACTCTCAGCTTTAACTGTTGACGTATTTACTACGTACAGGGGTTGGTTGGTTCATAAGAAATCAAACTCTAATCTTTGACTGTTGACGTATTTACTATGCATGGGTTGAGCTAAATCTGACTTGAGGATAACATCTGTAATCTTCTAGGAGTACAATCATCGAAAAACATTAAGTGCCTTATCTTTCCTTAACTTATCTGTTACAGACGTAGCAGAAGATTATTTCGTCCTACGCTTACTCTTAGTTTATGTTTAGTCTTACATTTTTGTTAGAGTTTCAATGTTGATTAAGTGTTGGTTCCCATCGTTTCCTCAGGCAACTCGTTCCACGTCCGATTTCCGAACGGGAAAAACGATAATTTGTTTGGGACTGATCTTGCATACGCAATATGTCTGAGGGTTCTATAAGATTATCTTTGTGTTGTATTTCCAAGTAAGGATTAGTTGCCAAGTCTATAATTACTACGTTGCTCTTTGTTCTTCTATCCTCTAGTGTTTCAAGGTTGAATGATTCACCTAATGGTGTTACTCTTGTCGGAATATTCTCCGGTAATGAGTCTGGAAGCACTTTTTGAATTTGTTCTAGTTAATCAATGTTTTCGGTGGTTGAAGGGTCCCATACAGATGACAAAAATTCTAGTATAGGTGTCACCAAAGTAAAGTAGCATTTCATTTTATATTATTATTACATCTGTGAAGGTTTCTTTGGTAAAGTCTAAGGATTTGTTTGATTTTTACTTCATCGACATAGTTTCCAATGTTAATTGATGTCAATGATATCAAATATTTATCGCCATTCTCTCAGAAAATAACCAGTAGCGCCAATAATAACAGTCTTCTAGGAGATGTCTGTGATCTCTGAAGTTTTCTTGCACCACGGGAAATCAGCTCGATATTGATTTGTTCGCCAACATTGATCAAATCACAATAATCACGTCCAACAGATTACTACCAACATTGATCAAATCATAATAATCACGTCCAACAGATTACTACCAACATTGATCAAATCACAATAATCACGTCCAACAGATTACTACCAACATTTATTAAAATAAGTTAAAGTTGTTCCTAAACATTGCAATTTTGAAACTTCTTTATATCCAAGGGATGTAACAGGTAGCGATGGTATGGGAGGGGGTGGTGTCGGGGCAGGAATCTTGTGGGGGACTCTGACTCTGATTGAAAGGGTCATTGCACTCTTCATATATGAAAGCTAATGTTGGAGAGGGGAGGGGAACCAAACTCACCTAATTGTCTGGGTCCAAAATATTTCTGGCCGTGAATGGTGATGAAAGGACTACAATACTTACGTAATGGCCTCCACCATGTCAAGTCCCATCTCCACGGCACAGTGGGCGTGGTCACGTCGAGGTTCAGGCATGCCACTGACACAGTAGTAGCAGTCTCCCAGCAGCTTGATACGCAGGCAGTGGTTCTGTGTCGCCAGGGTGTCGAAACGGGCGTACAACTCGTTGAGGAGTTGGACCAGTTCCTGGGCGGTACAGGTGGATGACAGGGCCGTGAACCCACAGATGTCGGCAAACAGGATGCTGGGGTTAAATAGAGGCAATATAGTGTCAGCCAATGGGATGCTAGAGATGAATAGAGGCAATGTAATGTCAGCCAATGGGATGCTAGAGATGAATAGAGGCAATGTAATATAATGTTAGCCAGTTAGATGCTAGAGATGAATGGAGACATATAATGCCAGCTAATGGGATGCTACAGATGAATAGGATCTGCCAAAAAATAAAAGTTGTAAGGAGAAGTGACTTAAAAAGAAGCCACTTTAAAAAAAAAATTAATGTTATTTATAACTATTATTTACAATGTCGAATTTTCAACAAGCGAGCTGTAACAACAAGGAACACAAAATGTTTCATTTAATTGTAGTTACTGTTTTGTTACTTCCAGATTGACACAAGGCTGTCTAAAAACAAAGCACTCTCTCACAAAGAAAAGCTTTCGTCGCATAGCCTTCACATTATTAGGAACATTCTTTTCAGTTCAGCAAGATAATCTGAAGAATTTTGTATTGATCATTTGATGTTTTTATTAACCTTTAAGCAACCACGATTGATACTCATCTGACTAGACGCAGGAACCAAACGCTTCTTTGTATGCGGCTTAATCTTTCTACATGTTTAATATCATATTCTGTTATTCTTTAAAAACAATCTGTTTTTATACCGTTATTCAAAATGGCTAAAGAGAATTGACTAATGTTAGCGTATGAGCACACATTCTGGACTGGTAAATAAGGGAGAGAAGCTACAAACAAGATGACCACACATTCTGGACTGGGGAGAGAAGCTACAAACAAGATGATCACACATTCTGGACTGGGGAGAGAAGCTACAAACAAGATGACCACACATTTTGGACTGGTAAATAAGGGAGAGAAGCTACAAACAAGATGACCACACATTCTGGACTGGGGAGACAAGCTACAAACAAGATGACCACACATTCTGGACTGGGGAGAGAAGCTACAAACAAGATGACCACACAATCTGGGCTGGTAAATAAAGGCGAGAAGTTACAAACAAGATAACCACACATTCTGGACTGGTAAATAACGTCGGGTCGCTACAAACAAGCCCCTTAAAAGGTTCTGGAAACTTTCGCAACCACCTTTATAGAATTAGATCGGAAAATGGCTTAAGTCTTATAAGCTCTGTCCGAGGAAAGGGTCGGTCTTAAAGACTGAAGGGAGGGAAATTGCAATTTGATTATGAGAAACATCCGATGGTACGGGAAGGGTAGGCACTTTGTGCTGGGTGTTTGATGGTTGGTGGGTGGATGTTTGATGGTTGGTGGCTGTTTGATGGTTGGTGGATCATTGATGGTGGGTGGGTGTTTGATGGTTGGTGGATGTTTAATGTATGGTGGATGTTTGATGGGTGGTTAATGTTTGATGGTTGGTGGATGATTGATGGTTGGTGGATTGATGATGGTTGGTGGCTGTTTTATGGTTTATGGATGCTTGATGGCTGTTTGATGGTTGGTGAATTTTTTATGGCTGTTTATTGGTTGGTGGTTGTTTTATAATTGGTGGCTGTTGGATGGTTGGTGGCTGTTTGATGGTTGGTGGATGTTTGATGGTTGGTTGATGTTTGATGGCTGTTTAATGTTTGGTGGCTCTTTGATGGGTGGTGGCTGTTTCATTGTTGGTGGCTGTTTGCTTGTTGGTGGATGTTTGATGGTTGGTGGCTGTTTGATGGTTTGTGGCTGTTTGATGGTTGGTGGCTGTTTGATGGTTGGTGGGTGGATTTTTGCTTGTTGGTGGATGTTTGATGGTTGGTGGCTGTTTGATGGGTAGTGGCTGTTTGATGGTTGGTGGCTGTTTGATGGCTGTTTAATGGTTGGTGGCTGTTTCATGGGTGGTGGCTGTTTGCTTGTTGGTGGCTGTTTGATGGGTGGTGGCTGTTTCATTGTTGGTGGCTGTTTGATGGTTGGTGGATGTTTGATGGTTGGTGGATGTTTGATGGTTGGTGGCTGTTTGCTTGTTGGTGGATGTTTGATGGTTGGTGGATGTTTGATGGTTGGTGCCTGTTTGATGGTTGGTGGCTGTTTGATGGGTAGTGGCTTTTTTTTTCCTTTTCATCGCACCTCGCTTGCCAACTGTGATCTTTCGACGTCATGTTCATTTTCACATGGTCGTTGCCGTGAATTATATATAAAGATAGCTGCCCAAATAGTGCCTAAAAACCCACAAAAAAGGAACATGATTTCAGAAAGACATTGGCGGGCGGAGTATACTAAGTTATTAGAAAGAAAAAAAATAACATGAAATTGATGAAAATGAATGATAAAAAAATATTTTTGTTGGAAAATTCTTATCTGTGACTCTAGACCCATCCCGTATTTCAAAAACTTCGAGGGGATGAAACTAGGGAGACACATGAGTTTTTTTTCTAACATAAATGTTTTATTTGAAATTTTAAAAATAGTCCCGTTTTTATTTTATTTTCAACTGCCATGTAAGAGCTTTGAAGATGTCAGTTTCTGGTAGGTCTGACACATTGTTTACCCTGCAAGCTGAAGGGAGATCATCGGAACTGACTGTAATTTAGCCACCAGCAGTGCTATGTTACAGGAATTACTTCTTGACAGTTCAATGTTACAGGGAATACTTCTTGACAATTCAATGAGACTGTATCAGTCGGGTATTCCGCAATGTCCATTTTTTGTGTGACAGAAAATAGGGTTAAGTCTTGGAAAGTTAGCGAAATGAGTCCGACAAGAGCACCGCCCTCAAACAAAGCATGGAGTGCTTCAAGCATGTAGAACTTCAAGCATGGAGTGCTTCAAGCATGGAGTGCTTCAAACATGGAGTGCTCAAGCATGGAGTGCTTCAAGCATGGAGTGCTTCAAGCATGGAGTGCTTCAAGCGTGGAGTTATTCTAGCTTGGATTGCTGCTTCCTAAAACGTTTGCCTCTGTCACTAACTATATATGGTGTATGTCGTGCTACAAAACTATCATTAAAAAACAATTTTTTAATGGAGCGCCCACACCCCGAATAATTTCCCCACTATCACTTAATTTATAACAGTCAGGTTAGGTATCCCCTCCCTAATTTTCCCCGGCTCTTTGCACAAGTTCCTTGTATCAGCAGTGGTATTAGCATATTATTCGCTCAAGACAACTCCAGGACTGTGTAGTCCGTCAATATCAGGACTGTGTAGTCTGTCAAAATCATGACTGTGTAGTCCGTCAATATCAGGACTGTGTAGTCCGTCAATATCAGTACTGTGTAGTCCGTCAATATCAGGACTGTGTAGTCCGTCAATATCAGGACTGTGTAGTTCGTCTAAACCAGGGGATTACTGGACGAATTTAACATATCAGTGTGGAATGAAGGGATGTGAATGCGCTCATAAAACATGGAGAAAAATTAAATGAATTCTGATTTTGGAAGTAAGTGAGACTAGTTAATTAACATGAAACAACAGACTTCCCGGTCACAGCAGACTTCCCGGTCACAGCAGACTTCCCGGTCACAGACTTCCCGGTCACAGCAGACTTCCCGGTCACAGCAGACTTCCCGGTCACAGCAGACTTCCCGGTCACAGCAGACTTCCCGGTCAGAGCAGACTTCCCGGTCAGAAAAGATTTATCGGCCAGAGCAGACTTATCGGCCAGAGCAGATTTACCGGCCAGAGCAGATTTACCGGCCAGAGCAGACTTACAGGTCAGCTTTGAGGGTAAACATTTAATTATCGGAAAAAACTAAACATGCAAAAAGATTCCTTAAGTTTTAACTACACCAGAGATGGTCGACACGGTACATGAACAGGTGAACTGTCAGGACTTTTCTACCGCGTTAGAGCTCGCAGTTGCCTACAAATTTCAAACTATTCTCTGCCTACCTGACCAGACTCACGTACACGTGTGATACTCGTTCGGGGAGGCGGGCTCTGCATGGATGCAACAAGCTTTGTGTAAAGGTACGAGAGTTCAAAGGTCATATCCATAGCATACAAGAAACATGTCTATTTTAAGATGATGAACAAATGGAGCAGATCGATGACAAATTAAATTGAAATTAATGTAGAAACCAATAGCAGATACTATTTTAGCTGAAGATATAACCGAAACAGGTCATAAAATCAATACTATTACATTGGTAGAAAATAAAAAGCGGTTGGCGCTGGTGGTCGTTACCTTGGTGACGACCATGCGGATGATTAGTGAACTTCCGGTAAATTATCTATTTATCTGTTGTCTGGCCACAAACATAGGTCTTATATTTATATTTGAGTTTCGATAGTCCTAGTTATAGGACTATTATACAAAGCTCAATAAATGATTTTTGCTTTGTTTGAATTTGAGTCGGTCGATAACAAGAAGAAATAAATAAATAACAATAAAAAATAAGCATGGTAGCCAATGCAATAGGACACGATCAGTCTTAAAGAATTATTTCTAGCAAAAGTTGGTTTTCCTTCACTATGAGTGCCAAGGAGGAACGTCAAAAGTTGGTTTTCCTTCACTATGAGTGCCACGGAGGAACGTCAAAAGTTGGTTCTTCTTAACTATGAGTGCCACGGAGGAGCGTCAAAAGTTGGTTTTTCTTCACTATGAGTGCCACGGAGGAACCGCAAAAGTTGGTTTTTCTTCACTATGAGTGCCACGGAGGAACGTCAAAAGTTGGTTTTTCTTCACTATGAGTGCCACGGAGGAACGTCAAAAGTTGGGTTTTCTTCACTATGAGTGCCACGGAGGAACGTCAAAAGTTGTTTTTTCTTCACTATGAGTGCCACGGAGGAACGTCAAAAGTTGAAGTCATGTTTTGGTGCAGGTATTTGCAACAAGACTTACCGGAATTTACGGACGGTGCGTTTTCAGACGTATATTACGGAGGTTTTCGGGGAATACTTGGTTAATGCACCATAGACATTTATAATTAATGCTTAGAGATAAGTTATGATAGTGCGAACAATTCTAACCGGCCATCACAGGCCTAGTGGCTGTTTGATTTATTGTTACCCTAAATAAAACTTAAAACAATGTCATTATACAGTAAAATCTACTAACATAATAGTATGTCATGAAATACAGTAAAATCTACTAATATAATAGTATGTCATGAAATACAGTAAAATCTACTAACATAATAGTATGTCATGAAATACAGTAAAATCTACTAACATAATAGTATGTCATGAAATACAGTAAAATCTACTAACATAATAGTGTCATGTCATGAAATACAGTACAATCTATTAACATAATAGTGTCATGTCATGATACAGTACAATCTACTAACATATTAGTGTCATGTCATGAAATACAGTACAATCTACTAACATAATTAGTGTCATGTCATGAAATACAGTACAATCTATTAAAAGAATAGTGTCATGTCATAAAATACAGTACAATCTATTAACAGAATAGTGTCCTGTCATGATACAGTACAATCTACTAACATAATAGTGGCATGTCATGATACAGTACAATTTACTAACATAATAGTGTCCTGTTATGATACAGTACAATCTATTAACATAATAGTGTCATGTCATGATACAGTACAATCTACTAACATAATAGTGTCATGTCATGATACAGTACAATCTATTAACAGAATAGTGTCATGTCATGATACAGTACAATCTATTAACAAAATAGTGTCATGTCATAAAATACAGTACAATCTATTAACAGAATAGTGTCCTGTCATGATACAGTACAATCTACTAACATAATAGTGGCATGTCATGATACAGTACAATTTACTAACATAATAGTGTCATGTCATGATACAGTACAATCTACTAACATAATAGTGTCATCATAATAGTGTCATGTCATGATACAGTACAATCTACTAACATAATAGTGTCATGTCATGATACAGTACAATCTACTAACATAATAGTATGTCATGAAATACAGTACAATCTATTAACAAGAATATTTACAATGCACCATTGAAAGAAATGTATAAGCTCTTTCCGAGCTAATGGTCACTAATAATTGCAGTTTTCATCTTTAAGAATTATGATTCAATTTTAAAATATATTACTCGTTAAAAAACGAAATGAATATAAAAAAATCTTGTATTGTATATTTATGTATTTTTAAACAATACAGATCGTGAAAACCATTTTGATTGTATTATATCTGGTATGAAGGGAATTAACTCAAACCTGTGTGAAGAAGCTTTGTATAAGTATAAGAAAACCTGGACAATTATTCTTTTAATGCAAATCCCTGCCATGAATCCCTATCATCGTAACACGAATAAGATGAGTTTGCGGTGTCGCTTTTTGAACATGTTGTTTTTACTCACAGTCTGATGTGGCAGATAGAAGCTGTATTCTTATGAAAGATGTATTGTTATACAATCTGTACTGTTATAAAAGCTGTATTGTTGTTAAAGCTGTATTTTTATAAAAGCTGTATTGTTATAAAAGCTGTACTGTTACAAAAGCTTTATTGTCATAGAAGCTGTATTGTTATAAAAGCTGTATTGTTATAAAAGCTGTATTGTTATAAAAGCTGTATTGTTATAAAAGCTGTATTGTTCTGAGCCCTCTGATGTAATTCATTGAGCATGGTTGCCTTGAAAAAACTATAATCCTGCTATTTAACGATTCAGTAAAAGGAATTAATTGAACACGATCCCCAATCTCTGTGTTAATTGGTCCAATCAAACCCAGCCATCATTCAACGTTATTGTAGAATAACTTTATGCTGAGTGAGCTGAGATCAGGGCCTAGAAATCAATTAGTTCCCATCATTTTAATTCATTAAACATTTATTACAATTTTTTACGTTTTATTTTTAACTTTAAAAAGTTCAAAAGACTGTTATAAAAATTAAATCTTGACAATTTAATTTTTAATTGAACAATCTTCATTTGTCTTAATTTTTTTGCAAGGTGTGAACAGAATAATTTTTGATCAAACGAGAAGCAATTTCATTGACTCAGGATTTCACCGAAGCTAAGTTTTTATTTTTTATATTCGTTTTATTTGTGTATTGTATGTCCTTTAAAAAAGACTCTTTGCCGAAACGTTCGCTGTTTTTTTTTTGTTTACTTCCTGTCAGGCTAACCCTTACCTTGTTTACGTATTTTCCATTCACTTTTTTATAAGACTGATTGCAGTCTCACCCCTCATATTGTTTACCACTCAGGTAGAACTGACCAAATCCATTGACTGCCTACCTCATGCACAGCCCCTGGGAATGATGGCATATCACCAAAAACTCTAAAGAACGGCAAGACAGTTTTACTCTAGCCCTAGCACAAGCTTCTGTCCCTATGCTGGGAACAGGGGTACATCCCCAAGCACCCAAATGGTGGCAAATATAGTGATACTCTATAAGGACAACTATCGTGGCATCTCACTCCTGAGTATTGTAGGAAAGCCCTTTACCCGTGTCATACTAACACGATTACAGAGTTTAGCGTCCCGAGTTTATCCAGAACCTTAGTGCGGTTTCCGCGGTGGTCGGTCTACCATAGACATGTTGTTCTTCATACGGCAGCCCCAGGAAAAATGCAGAGAGCAGCAGATGCCACTATACATTGCCTTTGTGGGTCTTACGAAAGCCTTTGATTTAGTCAGTCGCTGCGGGCTATTCAAATTAAGTACAAAGCTGACTGTACCCCGTACCCCACACCTACTCGCCATCGGCAGTTCCATGAAAATATTCAGGACTCAGTACAGTTCGATGGTGCTACCTCAGAAACCTTTTAAGTCTGCAAAACTGTACGCAATATTCTTGTTTGTATTGCTTCGATATGCATTCAAGGATAGCAGTGATGCCATCTGGTTACACACCAGAGCTGATGGTGGATTTTTCAACATTGCCGCTTACGAGCAAAAAACCAAAACAACAGATGTCCTAATCCGCGAGCTACTTTTTGCGGATGATGCGGCACTGATAGCACATACATAAACTGGTTTTTACAACAACTCGTGTCAAGCTTCTTCAGCATCTACAAAGAATTCGGTCTGCAAATCAGCTTGAAAAAGACAAATATTATGGCCCAAGACACACACATACATATAAGCCATATATTAGTAACCAATGAAATATTAATCGTATTGAATTGTACTGCTCTTGTGTATTAAGCATACAACTTGCTTCGGGTCAAAATTAGTCTCTAACAACAAGGAGCTGAAAAAGGGACTACTTCAATGGGAACCTTAATCATGTACTACACCGAGGGCAGTAATTAAAATTTGACCCTGATTGGCTAAAAACGTAGTGAATATTAAACGTGTCGTCATCAGTCGGCGATCTAGACGATAACAGATAAGAATACACCAGCACCAGCCAGGGATATAAGAGGAGGACAGATTAGAGAATAGAGAGAAGAAAACTCGGAAAGAAAGAAAGAAATGACTGCTTGCTGACGTCGCCAATCTGTCAAGTGTTATCACCGCTAACTGAACAAGTCCGGCAAGTGTCACGGCGCTTAGTTAAGGCAAACAATTACGCCTGTGCTATCCCCCCCCNNCCCCCCCCCCCCCCCCCCCGGTGATAAAAGAGGCTTTAACCCGTGCGACTCAAGATAAGCACCTGTTGCGTAGTCATTTATCTGAAAACGACTGACCTGAGAGATAGATCAGGACTAGATACTTTAGAATAGTTCGATAGCCAGCCTCAAAATGGCCATGGACTCATTGAATGTGTTCTTAAAGGTCCGAGAAGAGAATTCATATAAAAAGACATTTGGGTTCATTTGTTTTGTCTTTAATCTTGGTGCAAAAGTTTTAAAATCGTCATCGATAAGTAACCCAAGTTGTGAAGTGATTTTTCATGAATTATTGGTAGTTTCCACGGGTCTGACTTGACACTCAACAGAAAAGTTAACAGAGGCTTAGAAGCATTCAACAATCACCAACAAAAGATCCAGGGAACAACACAGTTATCAGAGGCTTAGCAGCATTCAACAATCACCAACAAAAGATCCAGGGAACAACAAAGTTA
>MUZC01000764.1:190223-211150 GCA_002072015.1 Radix auricularia | reverse complement strand
CATTCAACAATCACCAACAAAAGATCCAGGGAACAACAAAGTTATCAGAGGCTTAGCAGCATTCAACAATCACCAACAAAAGATCCAGGGAACAACAAAGTTAACAGAGGCTTAGAAACATTCAACAATCACCAACAAAAGATTCAGGGAACAACAAAGTTAACAGAGGCTTAGAAGCATTCAACAATCACCAACAAAAGATTCAGGGAACAACAAAGTCATCAGAGGCTCAGCAGCATTCAACAATCACCAACAAAAGTAAAGAAGATGCAAATTACTGGACATTGACGGAGTCTTTCTTTTGCCAACCAGAGTTCTTCACTCCTGACATGTTATGCTAGTCAATATACAGCTGGTTGTCGAGAATAATATATTTACTTCTTACATGTTATGCTAGTCAATATACAGCTGGTTGTCGAGAATAATATCTTTACTTCTTACATGTTATGCTAGTCAATATACAGCTGGTTGTCGAGATTAACAGAGTAGTGAATTTGATTTTAAGTCTCTAGTTCGATGACAGGATCTGAAGATATTTAGCACAAAGAGGGGGACAAGGAAATAAATAATAAAATACATACAAAGCAGGAAAAATACGTTCATTGTTTCTTCATAAAATCTGAGGCTTTAATTGTTGCATAATGTCCAACTGTAGGCATACAAAAGCTGTGGTAACGCCTAATGTAACGAGGAGCTTTCCTTGCCAGATCAGATATGAACAAAAATTATGATACAATAAAGTCAAGAACTTCCTCATGTTGGGAAGACGATCAACAAATATTATAAGACAATAAAAGAAAGAAAAACAGTGCAGGACAACAAAAAAAATGGAAATATTATAGCACAATAAAATCTAGAATAATAAACGATCCCTGAGCCTCACGTTAAAGGCTCGTGATGCGCAAGGAGAAACCACGAGAGTTGGCCAATGTCTTTTCCAATTAATTTTTCATCTGTCCCCCGAGTACTGGCACTCTCGACAACAAACGCTAAATTTGGAGCGCAAATAAAAACAGGCGATTTCATAGCAGCAAGATACGAGACACGTTCAGCAAACAGTTGGTCCATGGAGTATAGGCATAGTCTATAAATACTGGGGTCATTTTTCTATCAGAAACGGCCTGCGGTTGACTATTGCCAGGAAGTTACAATTGGTCAGTTTTTGTAATGATGATACACAGTCTTTGCCTGGTTGATGGGGAATTGAAATTAATAATTACAATTATGGTAAAATGAGAAGTAGATACGGGACGTTTTTCACTTAAGTATTCAACTTGTTATATGTAATTTGTAATACATTTAGTAACTATTCTTTACGGTTGGAGTTCTATCTCTGTCATTTTGGAGACTTCCCATTGCAAATAAATATCTATAATTTAGGCGACTTTTATCATCCCCCTGGCTGACGAGATTGCAGACATATATTTCTATCATTTTGGTGACCCATTATCATTTCTATGGCTGACGAGATTGTAGGCTTATATTTCTATCCCTTTGGTGACCCTTTATCATTTCTATGGCTGACGAGATTGTAGGCTTATATTTCTATCCCTTTGGTGACCCATTATCATTTCTATGGCTGACGAGATTGTAGGCTTATATTTCTATCCCTTTGGTGACCCATTATCATTTCTATGGCTGAAGAGATTGTAGGCTCATATTTCTATCCCTTTGGTGACCCATTATCATTTCTATGGCAGACGAGATTGTAGAATTCTATTTATATCCCTTTGGTGACCCATTATCATTTCTATGGCTGACGAGATTGTAGACTTATATTTCTATCATTTTGGTAACCCATTATCATTTCTATGGCTGACGAGATTGTAGGCTAATATTTCTATCCCTTTGGTGACCCAATATCATTTCTATGGCTGAAGAGATTGTAGACTTATATTTCTATCATTTTGGTGACCCATTATCATTTCTATGGCTGACGAGATTGTAGGCTTATATTTCTATCATTTTGGTGACCCATTATCATTTCTATGGCTGACGAGATTGTAGAATTCTATTTCTATCCCTTTGGTGACCCATTATCATTTCTATGGCTGACGAGATTGCAGACTTATATTTCTATCATTTTGGTGACCCATTATCATTTCTATGGCTGACGAGATTGTAGAGTTCTATTTCTATCCTTTTGGTGACCCATTATCATTTCTATGGCCGACGAGATTGCAGACTTATATTTCTATCATTTTGGTGACCCATTATCATTTCTATGGCTAACGAGATTGTAGAGTTCTATTTCTATCATTTTGGTGACCCAATATGATTTCTATGGCTGACGAGATTGTAGGCTTATATTTCTATCATTTTGGTGACCCATTATCATTTCTATGGCTGACGAGATTGTAGAATTCTATTTCTATCCCTTTGGTGACCCATTATCATTTCTATGGCTGACAAGATTGTAGACTTATATTTCTATCATTTTGGTGACCCATTATCATTTCTATGGCTGACGAGATTGTAGACTTATATTTCTATCACATTGATGACCCATTATCATTTCTATGGCTAACGAGATTGTAGACTTATATTTCTATCATTTTGGTGACCCATTATCATTTCTATGACAGACGAGATTGTAGACTTATATTTCTATCATTTTGGTGACCCATTATCATTTCTATGGCAGACGAGATTGTAGACTTATATTTCTATCATTTTGGTGACCCATTATCATTTCTATGGCAGACAAGATTGTAGACATATTTCTATCATTTTGGTGACCCATTATCATTTCTATGGCAGACGAGATTGTAGACATATTTCTATCACATTGATGACCCATTATAATTTCTATGGCAGACGAGATTGTAGACTTATATTTCTATCATTTTGGTGACCCATTATCATTTCTATGGCAGACGAGATTGTAGACATATTTCTATCATTTTGGTAACCCATTATCATTTCTATGGCTGACAAGATTGTAGACTTATATTTCTATCATTTTGGTGACCCATTATCATTTCTATGGCAGACGAGATTGTAGACTTATATTTCTATCATTTTGGTGACCCATTACGGTGCAGTCTCATTATCGTTTTGTTTTCTAGAGCCACCATTGTGATAAATGCAAGAAGCAGATGAGTAAGATCAACACTGGAGTAAAGGAAAGATGTAAACACACGTGTTTGGTCCAAAACGTAATGATTCTAACACGAGGCATTTCTCTGTGTGGCATGCTTATGGGGCCGTCCATCAATGACGTCATCGTCTAGGGAGGAGGGGGATCATGGGATTTGTGACGATGTGTCCAGAGGGGGGGGGTAAAATGTGACGTCACATCATGACGCGCTATTTTAAATAAAAGTTCCAATTAAATATTTGTAGTGCTGCTGGAAATTAACGATTAATTTCTCGATTAATCATTAAAAATTTTTGATTACTTGAGAATGGAGTGAAAAAAACTTAATGTTTATAGCACCAAACAGTCTGGTAATATTCAAGGTGAGGTTCTCTTATAGACGAAAAGTTGGTTTAATGTTTTAATTTCACATGATCACGATGAGAGGTGACCATCACACTAACAAGGTCTCTGAAAAATGAGAAAAATGTTGGGGCAAACACAATATTTATAGCTCTACGCTAAAGACGATGAGAGGACATAAGGGAAACACTATATTTATAGCTCTAGGCTAAAGACGATGAGAGGACATAAGGGAAACACAATATTTATAGCTCTACGCTAAAGACGATGAGAGGACATAAGGGAAACACTATATTTATAGCTCTACGCTAAAGACGATGAGAGGACATATGGGAAAACACAATATTTATAGCTCTACGCTAAAGACGATGAGAGGATATGGGAAAACACAATATTTATAGCTCTACGCTAAAGACGATGAGAGGACATATGGGAAAACACAATATTTATAGCTCTACGCTAAAGACGATGAGAGAACATAAGGGAAACACAAGAAGCTTACAGCGTAGAACGTGGAAAATGGTTCTTTAATAAAAATATTTTTAAAAAAGTTTTTAAGATACTACGTTTTGTGAACTAAAAAGAAGAAAATAAATTTTTTCTTGGGCTTTGTTGGAACTTCCCTTCCCCTGGGCTGAGCCAGAACTGTTTTGTTGGATGCACATTGTGGACATGTTGTACATACACACTCTTACACACCAAAATATTTTCGAACTGAAAACGTGGGGCGCATTCGGCTGAAATTTGGTCTATTAATGCTATTACATTAAACTTTTCAGTTTCAAATTCCTCCACAGTCTATATATGATACTTCATTTAATGGTCTATTAATGCTATTACATTAAACTTTTCAGTTTCAAATTCCTCCACAGTCTATATATGATACTTCATTTAATNAGTTCGAAAATATTTTGGTGTGTAAGAGTGTGTATGTACAAAATGTCCACAATGTGCATCCAACAAAACAGTTCTGGCTCAGCCCAGGGGAAGGGAAGTTCCAACATAGCCCAAGAAAAAATTTATTTTCTTCTTTTTAGTTCACAAAACGTGGTATCTTAAAAACTTTTTTAAAAATATTTTTATTTTATACTTTTTAGTTCAAATGAAAAACGTGGTGTTTTAAAAAGCTTTTATATATATATATATTATTATTGCTTACTATGTTTTAAAAATTTATACTGATTTTCTTTAAGACATGGGAAATAACTAAAAAAATGAAAATTCCCTGGTTATGTTACTTCCCTTGAAATTTTCATGTTAATGACGTCATACATCTTTATTTTTAGTATAATTACTATAATTAAGTAGAATTGAGTACTATAATTAATGAAATATTAAATTGTCATATGCAAAATTTCATCAAAATTGGATGATCAGAAGTGGTTCAAAAAAGAAATTCAATTTTTGCCCCGGACAGACAAGAAAGCAAACTAATAAAAACGTGGTAAAAAGAGCAAGTCCTTTTATAGTTAATTTGTATAGTCGACATGACAATAATGGAAGTAAACAGTCAATTGCTCTTAAAGACGATAAAGAAAATGGGGGATGAGACTGAAATCAGGCTTTTAAAAAGGTAACTGAAAATGGCTTAAACAGGGTAAGGGTTAGCCTGACAGGACGTAACAAAACAGCGAACGTTTCGGCTCTTTGCCTGTCAGGCTAGTCAGGCTAACCCTTACCCTGTTAACGTCTTTTTCATTTATATTTTTAAAGACGATAGAGAAGCAGGAAAGTAATATTTTTTTTATTGGTGTAACATGAGTTAACATGAGAATATGCCATTCGGCCGCAGCCGCGTTCCAAAATGTTTACCCCAACTAAAAAGTTATAAACTACACGTTCTTATTTGGGCACAGTTTTTAATTGGTGCTTAATTATCAAAAGGATTGAGATACAGTTTTAAACCAGTTAGTAATACATTTCAATAAAAGTATAGTATGTGTTTTACTTTTAGCATATATCAAAGTAAGTACTGCCGAACTGTGCATGTGTTAGGATGCATGGAACATTTATGGACAAATGGATGAGGTTATATACTATAGACTCAATGATTTCAATGGTTTGAAACTTCCATCAGTTATGGAATGACCAATGGATGAAGTTATAGACTGTAGACTCAATGATTTCTTCAGATTATGTCACACAAACCAAACAGAGACATGAAATGTGACACAAACCAAACAGAGACATGAAATGTGACACAAACCAAACAGAGACATGAAATGTGACACAAACCAAACAGAGACATGAAATGTCACACTGATCAAACAGATACATGACATGTTTGAACAAGTTGACATCTCCTCATACCTGACATTGTCATGACGCTGAATGTAAATCTTATGAAACATGGCTTCTTTCTTGTTGCCGGCAATATCAGCTTTCATCTCCATGGCAACATGTCTTGGTAACACAGACAGGAGCAAGCGTTCCTAGAAGGTAATAAAATGTTACAGTCAGATGGGCTACAAAGTAATGAGTGGTGGTAGGGGGTCATGAAATGTTACAGTCACATGGGCTACAAAGTAAGTAGTGGTGGTAGGGGTCATGAAATGTTACAGTCACATGGGCTACAAAGTAAGTAGTGGTGGTAGGGGGTCATCAAAATGTTACAGTCAGATGGACTACAAAGTAATGAGTGGTGGTAGGGGGTCATGAAAAGTTACAGTCAGATGGGCTACAAAGTAATGAGTGGTGGTAGGGGGTCATGAAATGTTACAGTCAGATGGACTACAATGATGGGGTAGGTACAGCACGTGTAATCGCGACACACTGTTATAAACAGCTTAATTAATTGTACACATAATTTTAAACATCGTGATAAAATATAACTTGATTAAATATTATATGATGTAAATGAATTTGAGCTTTTTCGATTAATCTTTAAAAATGTTATCACTTAAAATTTAAGAAAATATTTTTAATACATATTTTTTAAATTTATTAAACAATAATTAACATACAATATAATAGCCCCGATCACATGATCTGTATAAGTGAAGAACATAGTGCAACAGTCTATAGCAGTTAAAAAAGTTCAAATTATATTTTTTCTATGTTTATTAGACAGGGGAAATAACCCAATAAAATAAAAACAAAAATCAAGCACCTGTTTTTATTACTTCTTATATATCTTATCTTAGATATACAGACGCTCCTTCTATGCAGAAGATAATTGCGTCCACAGACCATGAGAGATGATCTGTTGGCAAGTGATGCACCAGTCACAGGCCACGGCTATAGGGGTTCCACGAATTACCCCAGCCGCCTAACTATTGTCTAGTTGGGTACCCATTCGGAGCTGGGTGACTCGGGGACTCCTCAGACCGCGAGAAGAAATCCTCACTTTCGTGTGGATTCGAACTCGTGACCATTAGTATGACAGTCGAGAGCGCTACCACTCGACCACCACGTCCCTTGATATGTTTGGCTTTAATCGAAATTAACCATTAATTCATGAAATTAATCTTTAATTTTTCAAAAGTTAACGATTAAATTAAATAAATCGTTACCAGCCCTAAAATAAATATGAGTTAGTTTTCAATAACGAAGACACAGATTTCCACAGTGCTATCAGCGTCCAGCGACAAACCACCATTGGTGATAAAACAACATACGACGACCGGCAGTTACATTGAGCGTCTAAGGCGTTCTCTGAGAATTAATATTTATTAATGAATAAGGGGCCGTCCAAAAAGTACGTCCCGTTATTTTTTTGTTGCCATTTTAAACTCCCCCCTTCACCCTGTCACAAATCTCGGAACAACCCACACACCCCCTAAAGTACGTTACACTTTCGTACAAAAATTTATTTTTAATAACAAAATTATTAAAATTTAACAAAACACTGTGACTTCACATGAGGCCGGACACACACCCCTCCCCCTGTCACAAACTGTCAGACTTTCTTACACCACCTCACCCCTTGAAGCGTGACGTACTTTATGGACGGACCCTAACGATAACTTACACACCTTAATATTATGGTTGATAGGATCAAGCTGGAAACGTGTAAAAAATATGTATTATGGTATTCAACTGTGTACAACATGGATACGTTTGTAAGAGAAACCCGGATCGGTGAAGCATAACCAATAGCAAAAGAATAACGGATCACAGAATCATAACAATTAGCAAAAGAACCCATAGTACAAGAAACATGGATCATAGAGTCATAACAAATAGCGTCCGGTTCTGTCAACTATAGTGTCTGACAGTCAATAAATCTAACACAACAAAGAAACGTGGTGTAGATCTATTGACATAATTAGACAACACAGCTACATTCCCATCCAACTAACCAACCAATCTAACCAAAACGCTACCTCTACTAATTTCCCTATCTAACCTTCAACCCCTTACCAACCCAGATTCTCTATCTCATAATCTAAAAGTTTCTCTACTCTTGTTGATATCAACAGATCGGTTCCTTCAGCGTCTCGCGTCTTCAAGGACCCTCCCGCCCCTCTCGTTTCTCCTCCTTAAAGTCACTCCGTTTTGATTTGTTTCCCAGAAATGACTGGGTCCCGGCCAAAATAAGGGGAGACCATCAGTGCCAGACATCGATAAATTGTTTGTAGTTCCTATTGCTCTTGGGAAGGTTTCAAGCCAGTCTGTCCTCCAAGGCCTAAATGGTAAGTGGAGGGCTACAGTTTCAGCGTCTCGTTATCTCCGTCCTCTCTCAATGTACTAATTTATTTCATGGGGTTGGTGTAGGTTTTTATTTTTAAAATAAAACGTCTAGGATGGTGTGTACCTGCGGGGATTGTGGTGTGGCATGTGTGTGTGTGTGGGGGGGGGTGGAAGCACGCCTGGACGACACAGACGTTTAGACTGAACAAGAAATTTTACTTTCCTAATGGGATACGCAACTAATGCTAGAGGACAAAATTTAGATGAGGCGGCAGACACGTGGAAGTTATAGCAACACCAACAGCTGCAGAATATGGATTCATGCAATGCAAGTTCTGGCAACACATCAGTGTGAATGAAAGTGCTGTGAGCTTAATGTTTCCGACGCTAAACTCATTAAATAATTAAAAATATCGCTGGTTAGGATAAAAAGAAAGCCAATCATAGATTTAAACTTGATATTTTTAGTTTCTACGCTATCGATGAACTTGAAATGTAAAAATATTGCATGAAGAATTTAATGATGTGACAGGACAATAAGTTCTAAAAGGCACTGTTGATTGATTATATTAAATGGCATAAACCCAAAATCTCTCTTAAACTGACGAGCATGATACATGTCAGTGAGTCTATCATCTCAGCTTGTCGCCTTACAGCATTTGATTATGTAGTTTAGAAAAAAAAAACCAATGAGCTGAAAGATGCAAAGCAACACAGACTTCCGGGGCCCCAATCGCATGAAGCTCCATTACACACCCATGTACACAGCTACAACATACATCCCTGTAAAAAGCTCTAACACATCCCTGTACATAGGTCCAACACCCTTTATGCTGTAAACAGCTCATTTTATTGTGGCATTATTTCCTGATTAACAGTTGTAACACTCCATTTGACAACTACTTTAAATCCTGTCACCTTTTTTAGACCCATCACAACATATTTCGAAAGAGCCTCATTTGGAGGTCGGTACTAATATCTTGGACTTATATTTAATTGTGTTATACTATTGTTGACAATATTAATACGAGTAATAAAGATTTTCGTCGAAAGTTAATTAGGAAACTATAAAAGTGAACTCAGTAGTCGTGGCAACAAATCAGGTACACCTGGACCTTTTTGCCCTTACATTGGCTAAGGACAAACATAATCGTATGTACATAAATAATTGTATCGATGTGTGTACACAACAGTGTGAGCGGGGCTGAGGTGGGGAGTTCATAACAAGGATTTACGATTAGTACGCCCCCCGTTATTTATAGTCGCGGATTGCACTTGAATGATTGGTTTGCAGCTTTTTACCAGCTGTTTCATTGTTTTATATGTCATTTAAATTGAATAGTGTGGAGGCAAGTTAAGTGAAACGAAACATCGCTCATTAATATTTCCTCTGCGCCTCGATGTTATCAAACATAGCAATAGAACAGCAGCGTAGCGTTGGTATGTGCCGCCCGGAGCAGTGCCCTAATTCCGCCCCTCCCGACTAAGTGCTATACAATAGTTTGGTTTTTTAAATTAGAAAATAAGAATAAAGACATTTTTATGGTAGAAATTAGTAGAAAAAAAAACTTTAATGTCATGAATAAAGTTGAAGCTTTCAGTTTTTTCTCATGGAACAATCCTTTATTAACAATGTCAGCCATGCAATGTTTAATAGTCAAAACAGCTGCTATAGATAAGTCAATCTTCGTGTATTCATGGCACAATGTGACAATGTAAGCCATGCAATGTTCAATAGTCAAAACAGCTTCTATAGATAAGTCAATCTTAGTGTATTCATGGCACAATGTGACAATGTAAGCCATGCAATGTTCAATAGCCATACATCTGCTATAGATAAGACAATCTTCTTGTATTCATGGCACAATGTGACAATGTAAGCCATGCAATGTTCAATAGCCATACATCTGCTATAGATAAAACAATCTTCGTGTATTCATGGCACAATGTGACAATGTAAGCCATGCAATGTTCAATAGCCATACAGCTGCTATATATAAGTCAATCTTCGTGTATTCATGGCACAATGTGACAATGTAAGCCATGCAATGTTCAATAGTCAAAACACCTGCTATAGATAAGTCAATCTTCGTGTATTCATGGCACAATGTGACAATGTAAGCCATGCTATGTTTAATAGCCAAAACAGCTGCTATAGATAAGTCAATCTTCGTGTATTCATGGCACAATGTGACAATGTAAGCCATGCAATGTTCAATAGCCAAAACAGCTGCTATAGATAAGTCAATCTTCGTGTATTCATGGCACAATGTGACAATGTAAGCCTTGCAATGTTTAATAGCCAAAACAGCTGCTATAGATAAGTCAATCTAAGTGTATTCATGGCACAATGTGAGAATGTAAGCCATGCAATGTTCAATAGCCAAAACAGCTGCTAGAAATAAGTCAATCTTCGTGTATTCATGGCACAATGTGACAATGTAAGCCATGCAATGTTTAATAGCCAAAACAGCTGCTATAGATAAGTCAATCTTCGTGTATTCATGGCACAATGTGACAATGTATGCCATGCAATGTTCATGGCACAATGTGACAATGTAAGCCATGCAATGTTTAATTATTAATAGCCAAAACAGCTGCTATAGGTAAGTCAATCTTCGTGTATTCATGGCACAATGTGACAATGTAAGCCATGCAATGTTTAATACCTAAAACAGCTACCATCTTCGTGTTTTCATCATTGATAGTAATATTCATTAGCTTAATTTTAGAGACGCTTCTTAAACAGTGTTAATACAGCTGTTGGCAACGTTGGAATTCATGATATTATATTAGGGGGGGGGGGGTTGTGGTGGTGAAAACGAGCCGATATATCTATAAAAAAAATTAATAAATCAACTGGTATTGAATCAGTAATTCGAGTTTTATTTAATTATTTATTTAATTTATTTTTTTTAATTGAGGTCAAATAATATTTCTTGCTTGAAAGTGTCATGTGATTATCTTTAATACTCTGATTTGAAGGTAAAATTTGTATAGTGCATTAGATTAGCTGGTGTAGGAAAATCATATGTTTTCCAAACTCTATACAACTGTCAAAACCTCACATACATTTCTACAGTAATCTCATCTTACAAAAAATAAAATTTCTTTTCAACTGCTTTTCTAGATAACATGGATACATATTTGATTTGATAACCAAAAATTTTGCTCTCTCGTTCTTTAATTGGAAGTTTCGATTAAAAAGAATGAGGCCTCCATATAAAAGTTTAGCAAATGTCAAAGCATCCATTAAGTATTCCATTAGTTTCTCTGTCAGTAGCTCCTGTAAAGTATTTTTAGCACAAAAATTTTGTAAATAATTTCGGCTATCATTGACTTCATAAAGTAGATGTTTCCAAATGTCATACATTAATTAATTATAATTATTTATAATATTAATAAATTAATGAATTAATTAGAAAAAAGATTTCAATGCGACTACTGACGATTCAACTTTATTATTTGACTTTTCTTTAATTTCGAGAAAAAATTCCCCTTTTTTCAGTGTTACAAAAAAAAATAAAAAAATAAAATAATAATAAAAATTAACGACTAGGAATTTGCCGCCCCTTGCTAAGTGCCGCCAGGGCCATTTGCCCCCACCCTCGCTGCGGCACTGCAATAGAATCATTTTAAGAACAGAAAACGTAACGAGATTGGACGCATTCTGTCATGTCTTTCTCCATGATGTATGTGTCCACGATGTATGTCCCCATCATTCCTGTCTCTCTGTCCGCCCACTACTTTCTTGCTATAGCCCAAACTACTCAGACTTCATAGCACTTCCCCCCTAACCCCACCCCCTCCCCCCGGACTCGAGAGATGCTCGGCCGATAATAAAAGCCGTGACAAAGGTGAAGTACTGTCTGAAGGCTGGTGTGAGCATGGAACACATCTCTGTGTTAGCGTGCATGTCTGATACTCGATAGGGGCATCAAGCCACAGGGCCTGCACTCACAGGGAGGTAACGTGGCGCGGGACAAGGGGAGTTCCCTGATCTTGTACACTTTCAGGGCTGGACTTCCTCACTCGACCCGCAACTGGTTTCACTCGTGCACTTGTCTAGTGACTTCTAAACCAGTGCTTCTCAAAGTGGTGGTCCGCGGGCCGTCCGATGTCGGTCCACAGAAGTGATCAAGACAGGACAGAAAAATATGACTATAATCATCCTTTTGCAACCATTAATACTAACCCTATATAATACGTTAATTTTTCGCCTATTAAGCAAATACAATGAAAACAATTAAATAAATTACATTTAGCAGCCTCGTCAGAAAAGGGAAAATAGTTCACCGATCCATGGTGCAATGGACCACCATACTAAAAAGTTTGAGGAACACTGTTCTAGACAAGTCAGATAATGACGTCGACATTGAATGATTTTTTAAAGTACTTATTGTAAGTGTTATTGTTGCCCAATTAGTTATAAATAGAATGCTAAGGTTTTAAAAGTATTTTGGGGGGGGGGGGGGGGCGGATTGGGACAAGGGCAATAACTCATTCACTGAATGGATAATGTTTGTCTTTAACTTTAAATATAAACATATGTAGGCGTTAGTAAATACTTACCTGGTTTCGAACCAACTAATAATTCAATGACGTATAGACTCAGACCAAATTATAAATACGTGAATCAGATAACAGAGACATTTTTAACTTTTTTCGTTTCCGACTCAAATGGTAAAGAGTAAAGACCAGTATCGTGTTGTTTCGATTCGAAAAAAAAAAGCAGCGATAGAACAACACTGGCACCCGTATAAAAATTTTTAAAAGTTGAATTAGTCTTATTGTTTCCACTATTTATAAACATAACATTTATAACCTGTGGTTAGTATAGTTGTCAGTCAACAATTGTGTTTTACAGGTCATGAATCAGTTTTGGTTTGGACGCAGGTCCCCGAGCCGCACGTTTGTTGTGTATGTATAGGTGTTGGGTTTACATTCTCTATGATTTGTGTGTTGATTTCATAGTAAAACCGGCATTCATATGAGACTACCATCTTAATTTTAAACTAAACTTCATTACACGGCCAGGAGGTACATGTTTCTGTATAAAACAGAAGATATCCCTCTATATTTGATGTCGGTATATTTGCAAATAATATACTTAAACACATTCACTCCACACATACTTGTAAACAAACATCAGTTTTATGGCTAACATTTTTACAAACTTTAATGTTCACTTTTCAACAATAGACTTATAATCCTTGATCTTGCCTCTAGCTTCATGTTATGTAACATTGCATAGAAATGTAGCTTCAGTTAGGCCTTTCATTCAATTAGTCGCATAACTGGTCGGGTGTATGTCAAGGAAATAAGACTCTGTGTTATTACGGTCATTCTGCGGGCTGGTCATTGGATCGACCGACATCAAAGAGCAACATTCAATCTGTCATCATGCCAGTCAGGCTATTTATAACCTGGTCACAGTAATCATCAGTTGATGATTCGGAGGCCCGCCAGAGGTTCTTAATAAGACACTGGGCGGTTGTCACTAAGACCTGTGAGAGTTTCTCACTAAGGCCCGTGAGTGGTTCTTACTAAGGCCCGTGAGTGGTTCTCACCTAATGCTGATGTAAAGCAACCCCTATATTCTATATTTAAAAAAAGAGAACGCTACATCTTTAGATTGTATTCCATTTCTGACAAACGTAGCTAACGGATCAGCTCATTTCAATCAACTTTCTAATATCGCCTAATATGCCACTGCCTCCACTAGCTAGCAAGAATAGAGTTCTAGTGAGAGGTTCTTACTAAGATCAGAGAGAGGTTCTCACTAAGATCAGAGAGAGGTTCTCATTAAGATCAGAGAGGTTCTTAATAAGATCAGAGAGGTTCTCACTAAGATCAGAGAGAGGTTCTCACTAAGACCCATCGACTTTCTGACATCGCCTAATATGCCACTGACTCCACTAGCTAGCAAGAATAGAGTTCACAAGATGGAAGCTTGAGGTTATGTATTTTTTTAAAATAAATGACTGAATGTTTTTAATCAACTTTATCACCATCTGTTTTATCAATAGCTTCACATCGGTACTTGTTCATACATTAAAGGCCTTATTTCTATACGTGTAATGTAAACACTCTTATTGCTAGTCCTAGCCTTGACAATATCACTAACTACAACTGTGCTTGGTGAACAACTCACAGTAAATAGATAATTGCAGTACTCTCGCTGTTGGTAAAGTCGAGGAACCTTTCTGGAATTAAGGAAACATTTTATCAAAAGAAATACTGTAAGAAACAGACGAAGATTTCTGTGTACTATAATTTACAGTAGTGTTTCTTGTGTCACTCAACTCTGACAGCGTTGAAAACATAATTGTAGTTTACAGTAGTGTTTCTTGTGTCACGTGTTTCTTGTGTCACTGAACTCTGGCAGCGTTGAAAACATAATTGTAGTTTACAGTAGTGCTTCTTGTGTCACTGAACTCATACAGCATTGAAAACATAATTGTAGTTTACAGTAGTGTTTCTTGTGTCACTGAACTCTGGCAGCGTTGAAAACATAATTGTAGCTTACAGTAGTGTTTCTTGTGTCACTGAAGTCTGACAGCGTTGTAAACATAATTGTAGTTTACAGTAGTGTTTCTTGTGCACTAAACTCTGGCAGCGTTGAAAACATAATTGTAGCTTACAGTAGTGTTTCTTGTGTCACTGAAGTCTGACAGCGTTGTAAACATAATTGTAGTTTACGGTAGAGCGGATACAAGTAATGGAGGGAGAAGAGAAAAGGGGGAGGGGCGGACTTCCTGTTGAGGAGGGCCTCAAATAGCTGTAAGCCGCTTTCTTCAAGCTGCTCAGCAGCAGCGTTACCAAACTCCAAGACCTCCGTGGTCTAAATAACCCCAAGTTACCCATGGTCTAAATAACCCCAAGTTACCCATGGTCTAAATAACCCCAAGTTACCCATGGTCTAAATAACCCCAAGTTACCCATGGTCTAAATAACCCCAAGTTACCCATGGTCTAAATAACCCCAAGTTACCCGCAATAGGACAGCATACTGGGGAGTGAAGGTTCTCTAGGTATTTCTTGTGCTATCCAAAAGCAAGCGCTTCAAAGTCTATAGCAGTGATGGCAAACCTTTTGAGGGCTGCGTGCCCGAAGTCAACAAAAATCAATTTATTTTTAGCAAAGTGTCAACACTTCAGGTAAACCCAAAAATGGAGTTTAGGTTTAGCAAAACAACATTCACTTATCTTATGGCTTAAAGAGGTGGAAAAAAAAGAGAGTTTTCAAAGACAAAATTTTTAAAAAATTTACAACAGGTAACAGGTTGATTTTGCTAAACTATTGGTTTTTGCTGTTGTATACATACTAATAATTCGTCAAATATTGGCTCTTACTTTGTTAATTTGAGCGCAACATTCCCAGCACTCAGGTTATATATCAGTCTTTTTCTTGTGTCACATTTGATATATCTTAAAGCTGAAAACACTTCTTCACACGCATAAAATTATCCAAACAAAGGTAAGAACAGCACAGTCAGTTTTGTTCATTTATTTAAATTTATAAGCAGAGAATCCCTCGCTTTAAGGATATCATCTTAATAACTATCAAGTATGCTGTCCTGTGTGATATCTGAACACTACATCAGTGCTTCTCAAACTTTTTGGCATGGCGGACTGGCAGGAATTTTTTCATTGCACAGGGGACTGGTAATTATCTCCCTGTACTGATACGGTTAGCGAAGTGTACTTTATTTCATTTAGTTCAATTTATGTGTATATTGCCGAAATGTTTACATAATCTATTGGGCTAGTAGTAATGGATGAAAATGGACGATTATAATTAGATTTTTGGTACTTTCTTGATACTTTCTGCGGACCGGCGACATACCGAATTATCATTTGTTGCACGCAGATCAGAGAATTTATTTTCCACGTTGATTTTTCTTGAAATTCCAAAAGCTCCATTTTCTAATGTTAGAGATCTAAACTTTGTAAGCAATACAGATTAAGCTTCTGAAACAGACTATTGCAGCTGCTACAAAGCTAAAAAATTTCGAGTAGATTTCTTTATGAAATGTAGAGTTGTGTGACATTTTCGTAGAATTTTCTAGATCTATCTTTAGATTCGGAAACCATTTCAGCGGCTTACTTGCAAGAACAAACATGAATTATCTTCCAAATGTTTTTATATCGCCATCCATCCTTTCTGCCGTTTTCCCACCAAGCCTTGCAGTTGTTTGTTCAGTACACTGATGTTATAAACTTTATATGCTCCTTTTCGGCTTTATCGGGCTTATTTTTGCTGAGCGCATTTGAATAAGCTTGGTTTCCTTGCTAAGCTTTCGTGTTATGCTATATTTTGCTCTATTGCACGTTCTAAAATTATATTTGTATACTATGTTTAAAATATTCAATGAGAGTTACACATAGTTTACATAGGTTATCTAAAAATATTGAGATCTGAAACCTGAAATCAATAAAAGTCTTAAAACTCATGGGCACTCGGCAATAAACTTGAATTCGTTTGCCTAATATTCGCTGGTTCACTTTGACGTATTCTTTGCCAAACAACAAATAATATGACTGGCCTAAACAATTGAAACGTGATAAACTGGATCAACAATTATGAAAACTTAATTACATCAATAAATAAAAATCTTAAGTCTGGCTTAGGCCTTAAGCCAGTGGTACAATACGATAAGTAAGTGAAACGTTCAAGAAAGACTAAAACACTGATCTAAATTCCACAATATAATTTGATTATGATTATTGATCAAGTAATTAAGATTTTAGTCCCGTGCCGGCTGATAACACTCTGCGTGCCGCCTATGGCACGCGTGCTATATGTTCGCCATCACTAGTTTATAGGTGTGTGATATGTCAGGTTAAATGAGATCACAGGGTTCACGGTCTATAGGTGTGTTATGTCAGGTTAAATGAGATCACAGTGTTCACGGTCTATAGGTGTGTTATGTCAGGTTAAATGAGATCACAGGGTTCACGGTCTATAGGTGTGATATGTCAGGTTAAATGAGATCACAGGTTTCACGGTCTATAGGTGTGTTATGTCAGGTTAAATGAGATCACAGTGTTCACGGTCTATAGGTGTGTTATGTCAGGTTAAATGAGAGCACGGTGTTCACGGTCTATAACAAAGGTCACACAACTTTTTTTCGCCACATAAACAAAGAATATATATTTTAAAATTCAACACTATTTATTTGCTAAAATGTTATCTAAAAGTAGATCTTACTTTTTTATTAAAACAAAAAGATGTCTTCATAAGACCTTGTTAAAAAAAAAAACTCGGCATATCTCCGCTCGTGGAATGAAGTTGTTTCTTAACATAACTATTAACATTTTATGAAAATCTTCTCGAGTGCTTTGTATTATTTCAAACACATTTATCATTCATGGACCCTATTAGGCCAGACGAAATGGCGACGCGGCCAGATTCGGCCCGCGGGCCGCAGTTTGGAGACCCTTGGTCTACATGTAAGAGATGATAGTCTACAAAATTAGGGGTGAGACTACAATCCGGCTTATAAAAAAGTAAATAGAAAAGACATAAACAGGATAAGGGTTAGCCTGACAGGACGTAACAAAACAGCGAACGTTTCGGCAAAGAGCCTTTTTCAACGGACATACAAATAAAACGAATATAAAAAATAAAAATAAAAACTTAGCTGCGGTGAAATCCAAAGAGTCAATGAAAGTGAAGCAATTAAGTATATTCTTAAATTTAAGAAGATTAGTCCACAAAATATTTTTTAAACGATTTTTCGATAAATTAATCGTTAATTTCCTCAGCCCTAATCTTATTCCGTGTTATACGTTAATGGAAAGCAAACCAAACAAATACGGAGCAAAACGGGGATATATCTCGGACCATTATCAACATGCAGAAAAATCGCAAAATATAAGAAATAGAACGGTCTGTAATTAAATGGATTGATAATGAGGGAATATAAATGAAATGGTAATTTTTTTAAAGTGCGATGAATACTAAAAAAAAAAAGACTAAAAAAAAGAGACGAATGATGATGAGGGGAACATACAAGGTTTACACAATGTTAAAAGAATAAAAAGAAAGTTAAAAGAAAAAATATTACACTAAATACAAGGATTAAAACGTGGAAATTGCATGGAATTTAAGCTTTGTGAAGTTATCTGACAAGAATGGGGGAAAGTGTATGGACTCTGAACGTGAGAAAGTACCTGGAATGCTGAACAGGGGAAATGCAAGCCAAAAAAAGTTTCAGTTTTACTGATGAGTGGTAGCTAATAATGGAAAATGTCCATTTACAATTAGCATAAGGCTACAAATCACACGATATTAGATAAAGTACACTCGACTTTATCTCTATTCACGGAAGTTGATATGCGATAACTGCATGCTCCACACGCCTCATCACACCCAAACTCTGTGGCAATATTACAGGCAAGATTCGTTGGAAGCAATTAAGGATGTTCAAAGACTTTCATAAGTGCAACTCAACCCTTTTGATTCATGCTTAAGAGTACAATTCCGTTCCACATCATTCAAACTCAATTGACCAATACAAGAGATTTTTTGTCTGCATTTGATGGGTCTTCGTCGTAATATTGAACGGAGCCCCAGGGAGAAATCTCAAGTTGGGGGTTATTTGTCCAGCAGCAATCTTAAAATAAAACTTTTGAGAGAGAGTAAAGTGTCAGACAAGGTGTTCATCTAATAACAGATGCCCTACTAGTGTATAGTGTAAGATAAGGTGTTCATCTAATAACAGCTGCCCTACTAGTGTATAGTGTAAGATAAGGTGGTCATCTAATAACAGCTTCCCTACTAGAACCTCAACAAATCCGTACTCCAGTACTGGCATACAGTGGTCAGCAATCCATCTAGGAGTGAGCACAACCACCAAAGTACTGCTATTTTAATACTGCCTCCGGCTAGAACTCAATGATGAATAAACTAGCATGAAAGTTTTCATTCTATTTTGGTGAGCTTCTTTTTTTTTTCTTAAATAAATACATTTTTTAAGCATGTGGGTAAATTAAAACAAATGATTTGATAAATCTTAAAGATAAATTACTTGAAAAATGAGTGTTTGAGGATCAAAAAAGGGTAACAAATAAAAACCTGTAAAAAACAAGTTTTTGACTATAAATCTTTTAAATACAAGACATAACTAAAAGTAATTTCATTATAATACGCATTGCATGTCAATCATATAATTCAAAATTTTGATTTCTCATACTTAAAGAATTTATAGTAAAACTACTACTTTAGTATGCCTGCTTAATTACAGCTTGATTTGATCACTGGAAAAGGGTTATAAAAAACATGCTTTACAAAGTGCGCACCGCTAGACAGATTAGCAATTGACAATTACAAATCGGGAATATGTTTTTTAAAAAGTATCGTCAATATAATACGCACCGCATGGCGCAACAGGAAAGTATTTAAAAAGGTCGTGTCATACAATATAATACTTACCGCGACACTCTAGAACAAAAATTTACAAGCTACATTTAGATAAATAGAGATAATCTAGAAATTCATTAATTTAATTTTTATAGCTAATTTTTTATTATCGGCACGAGTCTACCTGCAAAATTTCAGCTCGCTAGTCTACGAGGAAGTGGGTTAAAATCGATCCAAAGGTTTTTTTGGCAAGCAAGCAAGCAGACGCCACCAGTTAAAAAATAAAAGGATTTTCTAAAAAGTGTGTATAGAGAGTGATAATCCAAGGTAAATAGCGTGTTAATCTAAATTTCTAAAGTAAGTAGCGAGTATGGAGAGTGGTTATCAAAGGTATATATCGCGTATTAGGAAGTGATGTTTCTAGCTTATTTAATTAACCATTTGTGAAAAAGAAAACAATATTAAGATATTGAAATTTCTAACACTTTAATCTGATTTATTCACAAGACCAACTAAATTTAGTTGAGTATCCTAAAAGTCTAAAAATATTGTAAATTTCTCACAAAACCACAACTTTCATCACACGTATTAAAAAAAGGAAACTGTTCAACTGAAAACAACAATATTTGAATTGGATGTACGGCTGAGTTGTGTGAGTATTACATAGAGCAGGGATCGGCAGTTGTTTGGGTTCGGGGGGCACTTTGTGGTAGCGGACTTAAAGGGAGGGTGGCATCATTTATAATGATTGTATTCTTTATTTAATGTTACCATTATTTGAAGAAAATATATAAATGGTATCATAACAATAATTTTTAAGAGCTTAACTAAAAGCGTAAATTAAATTGCATATACTAATTTTGCTGATATCTTATTATATAGACTTCCAGCCGCTCATTTAATTATAGAAACTATTTGATGAGACCAGTAACTCTATCAAACTTTGTTAGAATTATTTTTCATTATTTTAAATCAGTAGTGAAGTTGCTTGTTGAAACTTGAAGCAAATCTCAGGTCAAGGCTGGTTGTCTGAATGTCTTTACGGACTACCAAAAAAAAACAAAAACAAGTTCGTTGGCGATTGGATTGATCAATGTAATCGACATACTACACCAATAGCCTTACCTGTTTCTGATTCTCCTTCTGTGTGGCTAAACATCATACTACACCAATAACCTTACCTGTTTCTGATTCTCCTTCTGTGTGGCTAAACATAATACACCAATAGCCTTACCTGTTTCTGATTCTCCTTCTGTGTGGCTAAACATCATACTACACCAATAGCCTTACCTGTTTCTGATTCTCCTTCTGTGTGGCTAAACATCATAGTACACCAATAGCCTTACCTGTTTCTGATTATCCTTCTGTGTGGCTAAACATAATACACCAATAGCCTTACCTGTTTCTGATTCTCCTTCTGTGTGGCTAAACATAATACACCAATAGCCTTACCTGTTTCTGATTCTCCTTCTGTGTAGCTAAACATC
>MUZC01000764.1:168844-190035 GCA_002072015.1 Radix auricularia | reverse complement strand
CATAATACACCAATAGCCTTACCTGTTTCTGATTCTCCTTCTGTGTGGCTAAACATCATAGTACACCAATAGCCTTACCTGTTTCTGATTCTCCTTCTGTGTGGCTAAACATCATAATACACCAATAGCCTTACCTGTTTCCGATTCTCCTTCTGTGTGGCTAAACATCATAATACACCAATAGCCTTACCTGTTTCTCCTTCTGTGTGGCTAAACATCATAATACACCAATAGCATTACCTGTTTCTGATTCTCTTTCTGTGTGGCTAAACATCATAATACACCAATAGCCTTACCTGTTTCTGATTCTCCTTCTGTGTGGCTAAACATAATACACCAATAGCCTTAACTGTTTCTGATTCTCCTTCTGTGTGGCTAAACATCATAATACACCAATAGCCTTACCTGTTTCTGATTCTCCTTCTGTGTGGCTAAACATCATAATACACCAATAGCCTTACCTGTTTCTGATTCTCCTTGTGTGGCTAAACATAATACACCAATAGCCTTACCTGTTTCTGATTATCCTTCTGTGTGGCTAAACATCATAGTACACCAATAGCCTTACCTGTTTCTGATTCTCCTTCTGTGTGGCTAAACATCATAATACACCAATAGCCTTACATGTTTCTGATTCTCCTTCTGTGTGGCTAAACATCATAATACACCAAAAACCTTACCTGTTTCTGATTCTCCTTCTGTGTGGCCAATCGTACACTAATACAGTTTCTAGTTTCCAAGAAGGCTTCTCTCTGTTGCGCTTCCATCGGGTAGTGGAAGAATATTCCAATGACATTGACACAAATATATGTGAACACATTCGCTATAACCTGAAATGAACAAGGCGAATTTTTAAAAATCTATACAGATAATAATTTAATTAGAGCAAAAGGACATTCATATTGCAATGGTATCATGTTAATCATTAGGGTCAACAACAACAAAAACAGCAAGAACTTATTTGTAATTTGTATGTACATATAATCTGTCTTCTGTTAACACCGATTGATGTTAGGTCCTAGATTTGAGTCGGTAGGGTTTGTAATCTGCCTCTAGAGTTTAGTCGGTAAAGTGTGTATTCTGTTTCAAACATAATCACTGATATGTTTAACGAGCCTGTCTGCTCGCTGGGATGACGTTATAGACTAGATTCATGAATTACTTTAAACTTTAAACGTTCACTACTAAAAATCATGCGGTGGTTCAAGTACATTCCAAGCATTGGCGAACTTCCTGGATCATCTTTAAAATTATTCAACAGTAAAAAAAAAAAAAGACGTGAAGACATCAACAATATAGCAACTAGATGCAGGAAGGTAAACCAACATTGAATTACAGAATACTATAGACTATAGACTAACAATAGCAACATCTACAACAACTAGAACCGGGACATGAAACGTTTGACTGTACACTACCATTAAATGAAGATAGGCTTGGTCTAATCGCGAGGACACTCGTAAGAAATGTGTTTGACGGAAGCAAGTGTTGATCTATTTAATTGCGTACATGACGAATAGTAGCAGCATAGAGTGTGTGTTTATCTAATGGCAGCATCGTGTGTGTTTATCTAATGGCAGCATCGTGTGTGTTTATCTAATGGCAGCATCGTGTGTGTTTATTTAATGGCAGAATAGTGTGTGTTTATCTAATGGCAGCAACGTGTGTGTTTATCTAGGGGCAGAATAGTGTGTGTATCTAAAGGCAGCATCGTGTGTGTATCTAATGGCAGCATAGTGTGTGTGTATCTAATGGCAGCATAGTGTGTGTATTTAGAGGCAGCATAATGTGTGTGTATCTAATGGCAGCATAGTGTGTGTGTATCTAATGGCAGCATAGTGTGTGTGTATCTAATGGCAGCATAGTGTGTGTGTATCTAATGGCAGCATAGTGTGTGAATTTAGAGGCAGCATAGTGTGCGTGTATCTAATGGCAGCAACGTGTGTGTGTATCTAATGGCAGCATAGTGTGTGTGTATCTAATGGCAGCATAGTGTGTGTGTATCTAATGGCAGCAAAGTGTGTGTATTTAGAGGCAGCATAGTGTGTGTGTATCTAATGACAGCACAGTGTGTGTATCTAATGGCACATAGTGTGTTTATTTAGAGGCAGCATAGTGTGTGTATATCTAATGGCAGCATAGTGTGTGTGTATCTAATGGAAGCATAGTGTGTGTATTTAGAGGCAGCATAGTGTGTGTGTGAATTTAATAACAGAAAATGTTGATAGATGTTTATATATAAATACAAGTGGCAACTTTCTTTGTTTGAGACGTAAATTAACAACTTAGTATGTGTGGCCCAAGCCGAATAACTTAGTTAATTATTACATTTAAAAACCCGTAAAAATGTTTTTGACTATCAAATCCTTAATTTACGAGACATTACTATAAGGATGTTCATTATAATACACAGGGCAAAACAATCCGAAAATAAAAAATTCTAGTTGTGACTCGTAAAACGTGTTTAATATAATGCGCACTGATCGTGAAAATATATTTAAAAAGTATTGTCAATTTAATGCGCGACATGTTGAACATAATACGCACCACGACAATCTATCTCAAAAATTAACATGATAAATAGGGATAATAAAATAATTTTAAAATTGAATAATTCAATTACAGTAAATTCAATCGATCTGAAATTTTGATACACCATTTTTATTATCGGCACGAGTGTGCCTGCAAAATTTCAGCTCGCTAGCTTACGTGAAAGTTGGTTAAAAATCGATCAAAAGTTTTTTCGGCAAGCAAAGGCCCAGACACCACAACTTAATATAAAAAAGAGGATCTTATAGTTTCTTTATTTCTTATTGTATTATATTGTCTACTTATCTCAAGTATAAATATTGATAATATTCTGAAAGGATTGCTACAGAATATATAGATCTATATTTAATGGGCTGAAACACAGACAACAAGTTAGATAAAAGAACGTTTTAAAAAAAAACTCACTATAAACTTCAATAAAAAAGAACATTATCAAAGTAGGTTGTTCTGGGGCGCCTAAAGTAACTTTAATGAATGTTATTGCATGCCGTCGAATCAGTGTGTCCGACAACCAAAGATATGAGTTCAATAAAAAGAATGAATAATTACATTTTAGTTCATTTTACATCGCTCCGTTTTCCTAAATAAAAATATAAGCTCAAACAATGAGGTCATATAATATTCTACGGCGAGAAACACGACACGCTCTGTTAATCTCGACACCAAAATGATTATGATTTTACGTCTATATTTTCAATTTTTTTTTTTAAATGCTGATTATGTCCATTAACGTTACAGAATAAGTCACGAGGGCTATTATTGTTTTGTTTTTCCGTTTAAAATAGTCTTAAAATATTGATTTTTATAAATAAAAGAAGATCGATATAATTATGAAGTACCATTAAAAGGGCCAGAAGAAAAAGAAGAAATATGATAAAAAATGAAAAGAACGAAAAAACCAAAACAAACAGGGGCACAGGATATATTGTTTTGGTTTTTCCTTATATATATATATATATATANTATATATACTTTTTCTATTTATAATCTGAAGATTATCTTGTTCCTATGTTTACGATAATCTGAGGATTATCTTGTTACTATGTATACAATAATCTGAGGATTATCTAGTTCCTATGTATGCGATGATCTGAGGAGTATCTGGCTTATATGTATATGATGATCTGTAGATTAACGTAATAACAAGAATCAGTAGTAACTCAGTTTAAGAACGAAGAGACAAACAATCAATGAAATCAAGATTTTCAGTTTTTGTTGACTTCAAGTAACCGCTATCAGAGTATGCGTAGACTGGCAGAAACCAAGTGATACGACAGACAAGCATTCAAGGCGTACAACTCCGACTAGGGACTCCACTGTGCCGCTATGTGGCACTCACTTTCAAATGAAGATAAACTTGTATTATAGATCGTATCCTACAGCACGGTGTGAAATGGTAGAGAAGATTGAAGAGATTTGGGAGGAAAGGGGGTGAATTCATCGCGTCTCACCAAGAGGGGAAAAAAACGTGAGGTTTAGAAATAAGGGAAATGGAAGAAACGGGAAGGGGGGAAAAAAACTAACATGAAGCAATGAGTGGTTTGAAAATAAAAATCAATATCTGGAAACAGAAGATAGCCGTTCTGGTTCACAGGGGCAGCCGGCTTAGTAATGGCAATGTTGGGAAGAAGCGATGCAGATAAAATGGTGAGAGATGGAACAACATTGGCAGTGGCGCCCGCTGGGATGTTTCATATAAATAGGAAGGTGGTGGTGGCCCGGGGGGTGTCCCGGGGGGCGCGGGGGTGGTGGCCGGCTATATGGAGGATGAGGTGACCTGTAAAACAAAGTTGGACTTGACTGTCCAAATGACAAGGATTACAGAAAATAAACAATTAAAAGGTGACAGAAAAGAAATTAAACTGGTTGAAAGTTTTTTCCTTTACAAAAAAAGGCAAGAACATTTAGTACCAATTCAATAAATAACAATTACATAAATACGAACTCTTGTAGCCTTTTAGTTCTGTACCATTTCATCACCTTGTGAGAGATACATTATTTTAGTTTGAACTTAGTAAATAATATTTGGGTTGAGTTTTAAGTTCACTTCTGAATGACTTATTTCAATCTAGCTCTAACTGTGGTTAGCATGGATGTGGGGCAAAGAGTCTTGTCATAGTTAATTTCATATTTTTGACGCAATTATTTCAAGCCGAGGTGTGGGTTGTGTTTGCGGTGTGAAATTTCTAGGGCTGTTATCGATTGAATTAAATTTAATCGTTTTCTTTTGAAAAGTTACCTATTTAATTAATCGATAATTTTGTTAAGGCTAGAAATAAAGATGTATGACGTCATTAAACTGAACATTTCAAGGGGAAGTAATACAAATGGGAAATTATTATTTTTATTAAGTTATTTTTAAAACATAGTTAGCCATGAAAAAAGTTAAATAACGTATTAAACTTTATGCACTTGATTAAAAAATTTCAAATTAACTTTAAAATATAAAAGTAATACAGACATATAGAAATTGTTTCATGATTAACAAAACGATAAAGATATATTTTTTTCATCCCAAGTGGTTCAAAAGTTATGATAAGTATTAAATCTAATTAAATTTAACAGATATATAGTAAGTGACAGATATATTTAAATATACGTAGTTACATATAATGTCAATGAATTTAAATTTTGTTATTGTTATATCATTAAAAGCAATTTTTTTTATCATTGTCCTTATAAAAAAGGTTATTTTAATGTTTACATTTATTACATTTTGTTAACGGAGAAGTTGTACGTAAAAAATATTTTTTATAAAAACATAAATACTATTCATTATTTATTAATAAATCGAACATTTATTTTTTTTAAAAAATATTTTTAATCACTATTTTATCGATTAAAATAATTTTAATCAATAAAATAATCTACCGATTAATCGAGAAATTAATCGGTAATTTCCGCAGCCCTAGAAATTTCACATGCACTCTGGCGTATTTCTGTAACAATGTACTCAATATGTGGAAAGTAAAGTAGGTCGAATTTTGTTTTAGATTAAACTATTCATTGGCACATTTCATAGAAAAACATAATTTCAAACATGATATTATCTACATGTAATAAATGAAAGTGTAGCTTATGTACAGATTTCGGTTTTAGGAATGATAGACATAATACTATGTATTGCGATATCAGCGTTAACATCAGGAAGTAATATCAATTCATTACTTGCATATGGTAATAATGATAGTAATTAATGAGTTAGTTAAGCTCTATATATGAACGGTCGGTTAACGGTTAGCTGATGGTCAGTTGATGGTCAGTTGATGATTATGAGATGGTCATTTGATGGTCGGTTGATGATCAGTTGATGATCAGTTGATGGTCATGAGATGGTCACTTGATGGTCGGTTGATGGTCAGTTGATGGTCATGTGATGTTCACTTGATGGTCGGTTGATGGTCAGTTGATGGTCATGAGATGGTCCCTTGATGGTTGGTTGATGGTCAGTTGATGGTCATGTGATGATTATGAGATGGTCATTTGATGGTAGGTTGATGGTCAGTTGATGATCGGTTGATGGTCATGTGATGTTCACTTGATGGTCGGTTGATGGTCGGTTGATGGATCAAATTCATTTAAGTCGTGGAGAGAAGTTGTCCATTCCCCGCCTCAGTGGTGTCCCTTGATTGCTTTGCTTTGTCTCAGAGTTTAACTTAAAATGTTATCAGTTGAAGAAATGTTGGCTTTAAATCGATCTAGGAAATATAACTCCTGTTGCCATCAAATGAAACGTCTGCTGCGTCGTGGTAACAAAAGAACGTCGCTTTTAAACATATTTTGTTACATCCATAATTAATTTTAATCTTAGGACGAATGTATTTATATCCTGTATCAAATAGCAGGTAGGGACAGAGAAGGGGGACTAGACAGACAACGACAAGAGTGACGGGGGGGGGAGGGATGACAAGACAGACAACGTCAAGAGAGAGACGGGGGAAAGGGATGACAAGACAGACAACGTCAAGAGAGAGACGGGGGAAAGGGAGGACAAGACAGACAACGTCAAGAGAGAGACGGGGGGAAAGGGAGGACAAGACATACAACAAGAGAGAGACGGAGGAAAGCGAGGACAAGACATACAACGACAAGAGAGAGAGAGAAGGCGGGAAAGGGAGGAAAAGACAGACAAAGTCAAGAGAGAGAGAGACGGCGGGAAAGGGAGGACAAGACATACAACGACAAGAGAGAGAGAGAAGGCGGGAAAGGGAGGAAAAGACAGACAACGTCAAGAGAGAGAGAGAGACGGCGGGAAAGGGAGGACAAGACATACAATGACAAGAGAGAGAGACGACGGGAAAGGGAGGACAAGACAGACAATAAGAGACGGGGGAAAGGGAGGACAAGAGAGACAACGACAAGAAAGAGACGGGGGAAAGGGAGGACAAGAGAGACAACGACAAGAAAGAGACGGGGGAAAGGGAGGACAAGAGAGACAACGACAAGAGAATGATAGCGGGGAGGTGGCGAATACAAAGATGGAGTGTGTCTGAAATAAATCTAAATATTTCTTCATGCCAAAAAGGAGATCCCAAAATATGCATTAATAAAAGAAAGTTTATAATTATTCAAGAGCATACCAGCCTATTTAGACAGCGGATGAATTTACAAAATGTTGGGTCCATTGTACACAGAATTGTGGTGTAGTTTTATTTCATAAATATTTCCTGATTGAGAAACAACTTCTCCAAACTTAGACCAGATCACATTAAGATTATCTATTGTTTCTCCCTAAGTTACCCCATCAGAGCAAGAAGTGTATTTTTTTTTTAAAGACTGACAAGCACACCGGCATTGTCTCACATCTAAAGGTCAAACCCGTCTGCCGAAGTTCTTACATGAAATCCACCCGCCATTCAGTGTCAAACTGCTCACACACGAAGAAAATTAGCAATCATTTTCTATTTCTCTTTTTTTGTGTAAAAAAAAAATGGAAATCCAATTTATTTGTAACTGAAACCGGCATAAGCCCGTCTTTTATGTGAGTAGAATCCCCATCCAAATCTAAAACCATCCAAGAATATGACAATTTTATTTTCAGTCCTGATTTGACAATCTCCGTAATTGGGTCACGCTAGTCATTCACCGCCCCCGTCCCCCCACTCCCCCTCCTTAATCTAACGGCTTCTGGCGACTCATAACATGGACAAGGACGATCAATAGACGACTACTTGGAACGTTTCCGGCTACTTCTCAAGTACGGCAACACAGTCCACGTTTGGTCATCCTAGACACTGGAGCGGCTAAAGAACACTGTCCACGCTAAGTCAGGCTGGGCTCTAATAGCCACAGATAATGTTCACTTTGTTTGGTCAACGACTTCCTTGTTCCACTGCCATGTCCGAGTGCGGGCTAGGAGACCTATGTCCGAGTGCGGGCTTGGAGACCTATGTCCGAGTGCGGGCCAGGAGACCTATGTCCGAGTGCGGGCTTGGAGACCTATGTCCGAGTGCGTGCCAGGAGACCTATGTCCGAGTGCGGGCCAGGAGACCTATGTCCGAGTGCGGGCCAGGAGACCTATGTCCGAGTGCGGGCCAGGAGACCTATGTCCGAGTGCGGGCTTGGAGACCTATGTCCGAGTGCGGGCCAGGAAATTGATGTCCGAGTGTGGGCCAGGAGACCTATGTCCGAGTGCGGGCCAGGAGACTTATGTCCGAGTGCGGGCTAGGACACCTAATGTCGTAGGCAGGAAAAAGATGTCTGGCTTAATCCCGAAACAATTAGATTTTGTCATTTTAAAACCAGAACCTTATGCAGGAAAATGAGAAACTGGGAGTTTTTTTTAATTCTACCTAGATCTATACATCAACAACATTAAAGAGAGTGAACTCTACCAGCGTATTATCCACCTTTATTCCCTTTACACAACCAGACACACTAGACAAGCCAACCCGTTTAAAAAAAAACTGCTATAAAGATCACAACTAATATACTATCGTCTCATGAAAATATTGCTCCTTTGTTACATGCCGTACGACACAGAGGATTATATTTTTGGACTGCGTTGGGGGGAGTGGGGTGTAATTTTGAAAGACCAGACTACAGACTTTTTAAAATAACAAACATGAACATGGTCAACGAAAAGTTGTTTTTTTTTGACGTTAACTAAAAGTGATATGAAATACAATAGATGGTGTGATTAATCACAATGAATGGAACAGCGGGATTTACTTATTTTAGGCCGAGCACCAATCCCAAAGATATTTTTATGGCTCCGTTAACTCTAGTAATGCACCCGACTACACAGTTTTCCCTATTCACGCCGCTGGCATGATAAAAACGGCGTCAATAGTTGTTGCTATACAACAGGTGACATCCACGCTGAAGAGAATGCCAGCTCCCATAAAAGCCCGTGTCCACAGAGAGGCTTATAAAACGGCAACAAGGAATCAATGAATAATGGCCCATTGTTAACCTTTTATACCCTTCACTTTGTCCACCACGTCGGAACAATGGATCCCTAAGAGTCTGCTATTTATAGGACAGTGAGCGATGTCCCTAGCACATAGTTGTGAATATGCTGACACACAAAACGCTATTAGCGCTCATTCGATTCCTGCTGGATGATATGGTGGGGACAAAGCTATAGGACTGCAATAATAGCAGTGTAGACCACACTCGACCGTTCCACACTTTCAACCAAAGCCATTTCGTAGGTGCGAATGGGTCTTTAGATAATCAGCTCTAAAATATCCCCCGCAGCCCTTTTTAATCAAACTGAAGAATCGTGTTTTTAAAAAAAACGATTGAAAATAAAAGCTTTTTATTGATGAGACGTAATGAGAGTTAAACATGATATAAAACATGTCAAATTTAACGAACGTTGTGACAGGAAGTCTCAATTCAAAAAGTTCAGACACAACTAAAAGTGAGCATTGCAGACAAAGTCGTTGCTCGCATCCTTGCGTTCATATACTGTTTGATTTACAACAAACGTTTACTTACAGACTCCATATTTGAATGTTAAACTAATGCAACCTTCAACAGACAGATTTTAAACTAATGCAACCTTTAAGAGACAGATGTTAAACTAATTCAACCTTCAACATTATGATGTTAAACTAATGCAACCTTTAAGAGACAGATGTTAAACTAATTCAACCTTCAACATTATGATGTTAAACTAATGCAACCTTCAACAGGCAGATGTTAAACTAATTCAACCTTCAACATTATGATGTTAAACTAATGCAACCTTTAAGAGACAGATGTTAAACTAATTCAACTTTCAACAGGCAGATGTTAAACTAATGTAACCTTCAACAGACAGATGTTAAACTAATGCAACCTTCAACAGGCAGATGTTAAACTATGCAACCTTCAACAGGCAGATGTTAAACTATGCAACCTTCAACAGGCAGATGTTAAACTATGCAACCTTCAACAGGCAGATGTTTAACTATGCAACCTTCAACAGGCAGATGTTAAACTATGCAACCTTCAACAGACAGATGTTAAACTAATGCAACCTTCAACAGGCAGATGTTAAACTATGCAACCTCCAACGAACAGACATTCCGGTAATGCTTCAAACCTTGCAGAACATTTTTTGGATTAACAAAAAATCGAAGTTTTAGAAATCCTATGTATTCTATAGAATGCTGGAAAATCATCCAACAAATAGATCGGTAAATAAATCACACAAAAAAGTAAATCGTTTGATTTTGTGAGTGCAGTTCTTTGGAAAATTTAGCACGATCATTTTTTAAAATCATCTTTCTTTGTTTTTCACTTACAAACGTCACCGAGTATATGAAGACTATCAGGGGTGGGTGTGGGTATACACTTAACACAAGCTTTTGTTGAAATATGTGAGAAACGACAGCTGATCATCTGGAATCTCTGAACTGTCATTATGAGGACTGGATTGCCTTGCTTCGATGATATTGTCAAAAACAATACAGCATAAGGCGGTTTCAGGAATTTTATTTTTAAATAAATGATGATGTAATAAAATGTTGGCAACTCTATAGCAAAAGTGTCTTTGAATTGATGAACGTTCACAAGAGAAATGCTGATGGTTTCAAAGCAAACATCACGACCTCTACCATGATAGAGAATCTAGAAATTAGTCAATCCACTAAAGAAATACCATGATAGAGAATCTAGAAATTAGTCAATCCACTAAAAATCTTTATGGAGCAATAGTTTTTATAATAATAAGCATAATTATGAGTTAAACTATAAAAAAAACATTCGTTTAAATAGAGAAAGTCGATTTAAATCATAAGCAAAGTTCTACATCCTATAAACATATTTTTTTTTAAAAATCCTATCAACAGATTGAAAACAAGTCCAATAAACATAACCCCCCCCCACCCAAACCAAAAAAAAAAAAACAAAAAATATCCTATAAAATTTTCAAAATAAAATTTCTATAAACAGGTAGAAAAAAATAAATAAACAACAATTGAAAATAACAATTTTATTCCGTCGCCGTACGCCCATAGTCTCACATAACCAACATCATTTCTAAAGATGGTGAAAATATTATTTATTATTAACCCCCACAAAGCCAAAACTTGCTTCGTTTGTAATTTGCTTGTAATTATAACTTCACAACAAACACGTGTTGCTGTAGCAATAACCGGCCAGAGCTGATCACCTTTACAGCAACGACTTGCTGGTGAATAGACGGAGTTGCAGCAAGTTGACTCCTCTCATCTCATTATGAATAAAACCCACAGGGGTGTGGGGTGCAAAAACTGATAGACCCAGCCACACACACAGGACGGCGTCACAAGTTTGCAATCTGAGAAACGTGTTAATAAGATTTGGCTGAGAGCTAGGATCGGTTGTCACCCCTCCCTAGGACAAGCTGGCCGAAAGCTTCAAGTGCAGCCTCACAAAAATCATCTAGGGATCGATAGGCAAGGGGTGCCAGATAGACAACACACGAGTGTTGACTGTTGCTGAACTTCAAATATCCTAAATCATCCGTCCAAGAATACATTGAACTGAAAAGCATGAACAGGAGATCGTGGAAAAAGCTACGCCGTTGATCCGAATGTCGTTAGTACCTCGTTGGCGTAACTAGGGATTTGGGGGCCCCGTAGGCTTAGCCTCTTTAAGGGCCCCGCATATATTGGCGTAATATTTAGTGTAAAAATATTCTGACAGATTTTCAAATTTCGACCTCCATCCATCCATACAATACCCACGCACCCATCCACACTACGCACACGCAGCAATCTACACCACACACCCACATACACCGAGCAACACCCATCAACACCACACACAAGGTCAGATTGGACAATGCGACAGACAATTGGTCAGATTGGATAATATGACAATTTGGCCGCAAAGATGAGACCTTATGACAATTTGGTTGGGGGATGGGACCATCTGACAAATTGGTTGGAGGGATGAGACCATATGACAAGTTGATTGTAGAGATGGGACCATATGACAAGTTGGTTATAGAGATAGGACCATATGACAAGTTGGTTGTAGAGATGGGACCATATGACAAGTTGGTTGGAGGGATGAGACCATATGAAAAGTTGGTTGTAGAGATGGGACCATATGACAAATTGGTTGTAGAGATGGGACCATATGAAAAGTTGGTTGTAGAGATGGGACCATATGAAAAGTTGGTTGTAGAGATGGGACCATATGACAAGTTTGTTGTAGAGATGGGACCATATGACAAGTTGGTTGGAGAGATGGGACCATATGACAAGTTGGTTGTAGAGATGGGACCATTTTATACGGTACAGGCGGTTGGTGATATAAAGCTATTGCTATAGACACTCGAGACAAGTGACTCTTTTGACAGGCGGTGATGAAACAATCACTGTCCTTTCCATTAGACACAAGGCTAGAAAAATGTAGTAGTTATTGTTGTGCACACGATGCCAGCTTGGCCTTACATCTAGGCCACATCAACTAGGTTAATTGCCAGAATAATTCTTGGATTCAAGATGTCATTTCCCCAAGACGTGGGGACGGTACGGTAGACTTAAATCATGCTCCCAGTTTCAGTGCGTGTACATTGCCACTTAACTATCTTACTAGTTGTCTCATTTTAATTCCACTAGATATGGTCTAGCTTGGGTATAGGTTGAAGTCCTACAACTTGAGCTTGTGACAATGTCACAAAACTGAAAGTGCGGATTGTTTGAAGTACTTTCCTTGCACAAGTATGAACATTTAGTCTTTGTGCTAAACGGAAAAAGTCATGTCATTTTAGTTTTTTGTGCTTGACGGAAAAAATAATATCATTTTAGTACTTGTTTTAGATGGAAAAAAATCATGTCATTTTAGTACTTGTTTTAGATGGAAAAAATCATGTCATTTTAGTACTCGTTTTAGATGGTAAAAAAATCATGTCATTTTAGAATTGGTGCTTGACGGAAAAAATCATGTCATTTTAGTACTTGTTTTAGATGGAACAAATCATGTCATTTTAGTACTTGTCTTAGATGGAAAAAATCATGTCTTTTTAGTACTTGTTTTAGATGGAAAAAATCATGTCATTTTAGAATTAATGTTTGACGAAAGTAAAAAATGTTATTTTAGCCTTTGACTGGTCCTAAAATTTTCTGTTTAAATGTTTTTAAAAGATCAGTGGATTATTGTGTCGTAGCAAGGCTAAGTCTGAGAGGATTATTGTGTCGTAGCAAGGCTAAGTCTGAGAGGATTATTGTGTCGTAGCAAGGCTAAGTCTGAGAGGATTATTGTGTCGTAGTAAGACTAAGTCTGAGAGGATTATTGTGTGGTAGCAAGGCTAAGTCTGAGAGGATTATTGTGTCGTAGTAAGAATAAGTCTGAGAGGATTATTGTGTCGTAGCAAGGCTAAGTCTGAGAGGATTATTGTGTCGTAGTAAGACTAAGTCTGAGAGGATTATTGTGTGGTAGCAAGGCTAAGTCTAGCAGATTTCATCTTATTCTTATATCACTTTCTATACTTTTTCATTTCATAATCTAAAATCCACATTTTCATACCCTTAAGTTAATCATTTCATGCCCTAAATTCCATAATTTTATGCCCTAAAGTATACAACTCCATGCCACAAACTCCACCAAATACTTATCTGGTTTTTTTCTTTTGGTCTCACAGACTACATTCAGCGGGGTAAAATGTTATTTTTAGGTCTACCCGATTTTTCGTAGCTGACCAATAAAGCCCTGATGTCCATCTCCTGTTCAGCAAACTTTCATTCATAATTCACTTGTTCTGTGAATCTCTTTTGCTCCTCAATAAAGGTAATTAGTCTTTCATATTTCTTGTATGTTAGTCCATCATATTTCTGGTATGTAGTCCATCATATTTCTTGTAAGTTAGTCTTTTATATTTCTTGTACGTTAGTCTTTTATATTTCTTGTACGTTAGTCTTTTATATTTCTTGTACGTTAGTCTTTCATATTTCTTGTACGTTAGTCTTTTATATTTCTTGTAGGTTAGTCTTTTATATATCTTGTACGTTAGTCTTTCATATTTCTTGTACGTTAGTCTTTTATATTTCTTGTACGTTAGTCTTTCATATTTCTTGTACGTTAGTCTTTTATATTTCTTGTACGTTAGTCTTTCATATTTCTTGTATGTTAGTCTTTCATATTTCTTGTATGTTAGTCTTGTCATATTTCTTGTACGTTAGTCTTTCATATTTCTTGTATGTTAGTCTTGTCATATTTCTTGTAAGTTAGTCTTTTATATTTCTTGTATGTTAGTCTTGTCATATTTCTTGTAAGTTAGTCTTTCATATTTCTTGTAAGTTAGTCTTGTCATATTTCTTGTACGTTAGTCTTTTATATTTCTTGTACGTTAGTCTTTTATATTTCTTGTACGTTAGTCCATCATATTTCTTGTACGTTAGTCCATAATATTTCTTGTACGTTAGTCCATCATATTTCTTGTACGTTAGTCCTTTATATTTCTTGTACGTTAGTCTTTTATATTTCTTGTACGTTAGTCCATCATATTTCTTGTACGTTAGTCTTGTCATATTTCTTGTACGTTAGTCTTTTATATTTCTTGTACGTTAGTCTTTTATATTTCTTGTACGTTAGTCCATCATATTTCTTGTACGTTAGTCCATAATATTTCTTGTACGTTAGTCCATCATATTTCTTGTACGTAAGTCCATCATATTTCTTGTATGTTAGTCCATCATATTTCTTGTATGTTAGTCCATCATATTTCTTGTACGTTAGTCTTTCATATTTCTTGTAAGTTAGTCTTTTATATTTCTTGTACGTTAGTCTTTTATATTTCTTGTATGTTAGTCTTTCATATTTCTTGTACGTTAGTCTTTTATATTTCTTGTATGTTAGTCTTTCATATTTCTTGTACGTTAGTCTTTCATATTTCTTGTACGTTAGTCTTTCATATTTCTTGTATGTTAGTCTTTCATATTTCTTGTACGTTAGTCTTTCATATTTCTTGTATGTTAGTCTTTCATATTTCTTGTATGTTAGTCTTTCATATTTCTTGTACGTTAGTCTTTCATATTTCTTGTACGTTAGTCTTTCATATTTCTTGTACGTTAGTCTTTCATATTTCTTGTACGTTAGTTTTTTATATTTCTTGTATGTTGGTCAAACATATTTCTTGTATGTTAGTCTTTCATATTACGTCCAACACCAAAATCAACGATTTATTTTCTTATTGAAAAGCAAGGAGTTGAAGTGTCTGACAGCCGGGCCAAGAGGCGACCATAGATGTCAGAGGCGTCACTAGGAATGTTTGGAAGAGAAAAGGCTCCCTGATTTAATTATGTAAATAATCTGTATCAGACATTTGTTGACGTTAAGCTGCTTCTCGTGTTTGCCTAATTGCCCGAGATAACACGTGATTACCCACAGGGCACAACAGTTTAACACGTGCCGGTTAGAAGCCTTTCGTGAGGGAAGGGGGGGATACTGTTTCGGGATACATGTAAAAAAAAAATGAGCTGGGCACAAACATGTGCCTGATGGGAATGGCCCCTTTTAAAGTAATAACCCAGAGGCGAGAGGGGGGCATTCGAGATCTTTTGACGAAAACCCTGTATCTTTGCTGAGCACAAATAGGGACTCAAACGGTGATTTAAGACAAAACATGCTTTGGAATTGAAAGGAAAGGGATAATTGAGTTCATAACGCTCGTTCCTAACACACAAGCATGCACACAGATATAATGCTTTAAATCTTACGGCCCTAGCGTGTGAGTCACGAATGTCATGACATGTGTTAGGAAAAATTCAGTTATTTTCAAACCATTCTTAAGAGGGTCCGTGTTCTTTATCTGTATTGTAACATAGGATCCTAGAATAAGAACGCTAAAAACCATGTTTGTACTTCTTGATACAAATAGCAAAACTCCAAATTCCATGTTGGATTACGTAAAGAAACTTTCGTTAAGACCTTTCCTGTTGAGCAGATTTCTCTCTGTTTCCCCACTTCTCCCATAATCTCTACCCCAAACACATAATGAGATTAGTTGTTCAGTTTTCCACTCACTGACCCATCAACATGGGATCTATTCGTCCTCGGTCGATCTTAATTATCGTCTCTCAGCACTCGTCTTCCCAACTTTTCATTTCATCCACCACCACGCTCCCCTCCCCACATACTCAGCCAACTCCTCGACTGTCTATTTGTTGACTGTGTCTCTGTATGCCCTAATTATCCCGTGAACAAACTGGTCAAGTTAATGCACCCACCGTAAGACATACTCACACACACACACACGCGTCTCTGACCTCCTCGTCCAATGGGAACGCTTCTATCACGGGACAGCTAGAGACGGTGGTTCAATAGAGGCAGACCCTTCCCTCCTTAGAATATCTTTGAACTGAATACCCGGCCAGTAATGGAATTACCGGACTCACAAGAGGTGACCTGAGCCACGTCTACCAACAAAACAGTCTCCTTCGGACCAGGTCAAAAACGCAGATACTTTGGCATAATTTACACACAATTTTATTCATCAGATCTGTGTGCTGAAATCACAAGGATGGCTGGGATGCAAAAAGTATCTTGGTAAGAAGGGGGGGGGGGCGCTCAGCGCCCATTGAGGTCATTTTTTCTCTTAATATGTTCTAAATATGTTAAATCACTGAACATATTTTAATATTTTGGATATCTACGTAATTTTAATTTTTAAGTCCAAATTATTCCCAAATTTGTTTTGCCTAAAACGATCTGAAAGTATTTAAGTCAGGTCAATAGAAAGGAAACAAGCGATCAGTGAGAGAAGAAAGGCGGGAATCAATGAAACAGGGAGATAATTTATATGATATGTAGTTTAGGGTTTCTCATTATCGCGGATTATATGGTTGTTGTTTTTTTTTACTGGGAAAACGAGAATGGCAGAGTTATCTTCACCCAAAGATTCCGGTATAGCAGTGGTAAACAATCTGTTGAATATTAGCAGTCCTGGCATGAGAGTGGTAAACAATCTGTTAAATATTAGCAGTCCTGGCATGAGAGTGGTAAACAATCTGTTAAATATTAGCAGTCCCAGTATAGCAGTGGTAAACAATCTGTTGAATATTAGTAGTCCTGGCATGAGAGTGGTAAACAATCTGTTAAATATTAGCAGTCCCAGTATAGCAGTGGTAAACAATCTGTTGAATATTAGCAGTCCTGGCATGAGAGTGGTAAACAATCTGTTAATTATTAGCAATCCCAGTATAGCAGTGGTAAACAATCTGTTAAATATTAGCAGTCCTGGCATGAGAGTGGTAAACAATCTGTTAAATATTAGCAATCCCAGTATAGCAGTGGTAAACCATCAGTTAAATACTAGCAGTCCCAGTATAGCAGTGGTAAACAATCTGTTAATTATTAGCAATCCCAGTATAGCAGTGGTAAACAATCTGTTAAATATTAGCAGTCCTGGCATGAGAGTGGTAAACAATCTGTTAAATATTAGCAATCCCAGTATAGCAGTGGTAAACAATCTGTTTAATATTAGCAGTCCCAGTATAGCAGTGGTAAACAATCTGTTAAATATTAGCAGTCCCAGTATAGCAGTGGTAAACAATCTGTTTAATATTTTGTATTAGCAGTCCCAGTATAGCAGTGGTAAACAATCTGTTTAATATTTAGCACATTTTCGAGAAATCGAATGCGCTATTGCACCCGTTTTGTCCGTCCGTCCGTCCGTCATCACCCTTGATCTCAGCATCCATAAGTCCTAGACCCATGAGGTATATATGTTTTTTGTATGTCCTGACCTGCCATTTGTGCATCAACACTCAGTTACTCGATCCGTTAAAAAAACCCGTTAAAACTACCAAAAAATATTTCGAATCGAGAGGTAACACTAGCGCAGGGAACGGCCGCCATTGCCGGAAGTCGAATACATAGTTTTTCAAGCATTGAAGAGTGGTGCGAAAGCGTGCAAAAGAATTAGGTTTTTTTTTAGTTGACGTCATTAGAATATGTGTAAAAGTTTAGAGAGTTTTACGTCATCATTTGTGGTGACTTGTAGTTAGATTAAAGAGAAAATAAAAAATTTTAAAATGTAAAGAAATGACTTTTAAATTTAAAAAAATGTCAGGTATATTCATTACACAAGAAAATTCATAAAAATATGTCTAAAATCTAAACACAATTACTGATAACTACATAATGCTGATATCTAACATAAGTACTGATACATAATACGAAAATGCGCCAACACGTCCTGAATTCCAATAGGGACCAGGCTTAACATGATTTTTTTTATTAGCAGTCCCTGAATAACAGTGGTAAAAAATTCTTCATGTTAAATATTAGCAGTCCCGTTATGACAGTGGTAAACGTTCTTTAAAATGAATATTAGGAGAGTCTTTTTTTTTTAAGTTCACTAGTTAGTGTTGCATTTTTTTTCCCTCATACAGATGAGCCCTCCCTCTGTGTGTTTGTCAGCCTCCACTCATTCACCCAAAGGAATAGATGACATACATGTTGATCAACGGAATAGATGACATACATGTTGATCAACGGAATAGATGACATACATGTTGATCAACGGAATAGATGACATACATGTTTATCAACGGAATGTTTGGAATCTCTTTTAAAAAAAGGTTTAATGGTAAAATAGTCTAATGGACAATACAAATACTGATCCATCTATACAAGTCTTCACTTTATATTATGCAGATAGACTTACAAAAATTTTAAAAATAAAATATTAAAAAGAAAGGTTAAAGAATTACAAATTGTATCGTTAAAAATATCAGAAATAGGAATAAATAAAATTACTCAAGATTTAAAAATGTATGAATATATTCTATAAACATAATTAACATTTTTTAAAATAATTGATAGTTTATAATTATAGGGAAAGTCTAAAATGTATTTTAATAAAGGTAATTGATTATTTTCCTGGATGACGTCATGTTATTACTCTCTACCCGTGATGGAGACATCATTATTGTGAAGAGTTTTTAATCGAATTATTTTAAGATTGATTCATAGATTCAGAAAAAAGTGGTGCTAAAAATTAATAAATCATGTGTTACAACTGAGTTTATTCAGGACAGCTTTTCAAATCCAGTAACTGACTTGGAAAAAATGAAATTCAGATAAAAAAATTAATTAAACATTATGGAATTTTTAAAGCGTGAGCAGTTTTTTTTTAAAATTTATTATTATAATTTTTTTGTTGTTGTAAAAAGTAATCAAAGAGAGACAAGGCAGCGTGGAAACTTACGTTGGTTTGTGCCCGAGGCCTGCTAAAGCCGTCAAACAGCATGCATGTAACTAACGTCTTACATTACAAACATTTTATACTTGATCACTTACTTTAATGCCATGTGTGGGACCGACAAATCTGAGCAAATACAACTCCTTTTCAGCTTTCATGTGTAATGTTGGAAGTATGATAAGACCTTTAATGCTATGCGTGGGACGGACCCATTTGAGCAATTACAACTCCTTTCATAGGTAGCTGTCGTATGTAATGTTGGAAGTATGATAAGACCTTTAATGCTATGCGCGGGAGCGACCCATTTGAGCAATTACAACTCCTTTCATAGGTAGCTGTCGTATGTAATGTTGCATTGGAAGTATGATAAGACCTTTAATGCTATGCGTTGGACCGACCCATTTGAACAATTACAACTCCTTTCATAGGTAGCTGTCATATGTAATGTTGGAAGTATGATAAGACCTTTAATGCTATCCGTGGGACTGACCCATTTGAGCAATTACAACTCCTTTCATAGGTAGCTGTCATATGTAATGTTGGAAGTATGATAAGACCTTTAATGCTACACGTGGGACGGACACATCTGAGCAAATACAACTCCTTTTCAGCTTTCATATGTAATGTTGGAAGTATGACAAGACCTTTAATGCTATGCGTGGGACCGATCAATTGGAGCAAATACAACAAAGTTCATAAGTAGCTGTCATATGTTATGTTGGAAGTATGATCAGACCTTTAAGGCTATGCGCGGGACCGACCCATTTGAGCAATTACAACTCCTTTCATAGGTAGCTGTCGTATGTAATGTTGGAAGTATGATCAGACCTTTAATGTTATCCGTGGGACCGACCCATTTGAGCAATTACAACAAATTTTATAGGTAGCTGTCATATGTAATGTTGGAAGTATGATAAGACCTTTAATGTCATCCGTGGGACCGACCAATTGGAGCAAATACAACAAATTTCATAGGTAGCTGTCATATGTAATGTTGGAAGTTTGATAAGACCTTTAATGTCATCCGTGGGACCGACCAATTGGAGCAAATACAACAAATTTCATAGGTAGCTGTCATATGTAATGTTGGAAGTATGATAAGACCTTTAAAGCAAATAGCGTACATCATTCAGTGCCTTTATTTGTTGTGTCATGGTGATACAAAATTCAATATACGGGTGACACTGCAATCAGCTTTTTAGATACATTTTTGAAAAATAAATTGAAACAAGGTATGTTTAGGCCTGACACAACAAAAGTTTCGGCTTTTTCAAGAATCTTCCGTTGTTGTGTGAAATCTTTTCAGGACTATACATAACCCTGTTATAAAAGAACATATTTCAATTTTATTATTTTTTAAAAAATTCTAAATTTTTTTCAAACTAAAGTTTCTTGTATGTGAAAGATTTGTTGACTTTAAAAGCGTGCGGTTGCCCGGAATCCCCCTTAAGAAACCCTAGAGGCAACGTTTTACTGTAAGAACCCTGGATCCCATCAGGCTACAGCCTGTACACACAAGAAAAAACAACTAAAATGCACGGCAAACTTGATCTTGAGAATAACTTCATTTACTTGCAAGGAAAAGGAAGGAGAAAAAAATTTGCATGCAGTTAGTTCATGCATAGAGAAGATCATTTTGGTAGCATTATAAAATGATGGTGACATCGATAAAGCAAGTCTACAGTAGAGTACTAAATAAGGCATGTGTATACTGAGGTTGTGTATACTGAGGTTGTGTATACTGCTGAGGTTATGTATACTGAGGTTGTGTATACAGTTGTCTATACTGAGGTTGTGTATACAGTTGCCTATACTGAGGTTGTGTATACAGTTGTGTATACTGAGTTTGTGTATACAGTTGTGTATACTGAGGTTATGTATACAGTTGTGTATACTGAGGTTGTGTATACTGAGGTTATGTATACAGTTGTGTATACAGAGGTTGTGTATACAGTTGTGTTTGTAGAGGTTGTGTATACTGTTGTGTTTGTAGAGGTTGTGTATACTGTTGTGT
>MUZC01000764.1:151132-161676 GCA_002072015.1 Radix auricularia | reverse complement strand
AGAGGTCCTTATTCCTACAGCCATGAGAGGTCCTCATTCGTACAGCCATGCGATTTCCTCATTCTTACAGCCATGAGAGATCCTCATTCTTACCGCCATGAGAGGTCCTCATTCTTACAGCCATGAGAAGTCCTCCTTCTTAGGTCTTTTCAATTTCCTTTTTTATAAGCCTTATTGCAGTCTCATCCCCCATTTTGTTCATCATTCTAATGAAGACCACATTAAAAATGAGCAATGACATCAGCCTAAAGCAGACCCCAATGATTCCATTTCAACTGATGATTTATTCTTTGTATCCTAACATACCAACATGGCTCTATAGTACTGCGGGGTTAATCGATTCTTGGTCAGCAATGGTTGCCATGCAAAGCATGTCAAAACAAAAGCTTCATTAATGTGAAAAGGAAAAAACCGTTTGAATTAAATTCCTATATCCAATGTTAAAATTAATACCAGTGTTGAGTTGTAATTTAAGCGGGGTTTTAATGGTATAAATGTTTGTCTTAATTTTGAAGTATATTTATCAAATATTTATTATACCTTTGTAAATTTAGTTCGCAGTGAATTCCTAATACACGTTTCATTTAGTCTTAATTTTTTTTTTTTAAATTAGACAAGCCGACACTACGTCATAGAGCAGTGATGGCAAACCTATGCCACGCGTGCCACATACGGCACGCAGAGCCTCGCCAGCCCGAAGGCAACTAAAATATGACTTCCTTAATCAAACTACTGTGCTGGAGCTCTGCTATATAAAACTAGGTTTCAATTGAGTTAAAGGCATGCGGCCCACCACGTTTGGCCATCACTGTCATGGAGGATTATTGGTCTACAGGTAAACACAATGTTTTCAAATTAAATGCTTATAATTCACAGTATCAATCCAAAGCCGATTGAACGACGCTATTTGAAAAAAAAATCAATTTTTTAATTAAAAATGTATTTCTTTTTTTTATTTAAATTAAATAAAGAGCAATAAAGCAAACCGCTCCCAATTATGGATTTTAAATCGGTTGCCAGGAGAGAGGGGAAAAAACTCCAATTTTTAAAGCCAGACTTGACAAATGTTATTGATTTGAGAAAATTTTACACACTGGAATCTCTAGGAAAGCCTGATAAAAACCAATGGCTGGATTTCGTTGAACCGGATATTGATAATACCAGCATGCACGTATTGTGTGGCACACTGCACATTGCAGGGAATAGCAATGACTATCATAACTGCAATGTGGACCATCAAAGCTAAATGTTCTATCAGCGCTATCTGTATTATAAACCAACATTTTTTTTTTTTTACATAAAAGCAGTTTCTTTTTAGTATAGAGATGAACTATGCCTATTTCTCAGTATGTGTACACGCAATCCTAATAAAAATAATCTATGAAAAAACTTTAAGCTATTGAATAGAAATCATGGTGTATAATGAGTTTGTCAATAACCCAGATTTATGTTAACTCTGGCCCTGGAAGGTTGAAATGACTTAGATGTAAGATAAGAAAGAGAAGAGCCGATTCAAACTAAACATTCGATCGAACCGGATGCCGGGCATGTCTTCTACTTTCAATGGGGATGGACAATATCTTATCTGGGATCTTGATGGCACGGCTGGACGCTACAGAGGGGGTCATTTGGTTAGTTTTACTACACGCTGTCTTTACTTGGGATGGACAATATCTTATCTGGGATCTTGATGGCACGGCTGGACGCTACAGAGGGGGGGGGGTCATTTGGTTAGTTTTACTACACGCTGTCTTTACTTGGGGTGGTGGATAGAGGCAAATTTAGCGGGAAAAGAAATACAGCAAGCTTTGTTACCTAGCAAGCTTTGTTACCTACCAAGCTTTGTTACTCAGCAAGCTTTGTTACCTAGCAAGCTTTGTTACCTAGCAAGCTTTGTTACCTAGCAAGGTTTGTTACTCAGCAAGCTTTGTTACCTAGCAAGCTTTGGTACCATTGCTCGTAACTTATGAATCCAAAATTAAACAAATCTTATAATTAAAAAAAAAAAATCCAAAGATAATAAACAAAACTCCAAGATTATCGTTTAACATACGGGTAGTTGTCATGACATTAAAACTTGATGAATAATTTACAAACAACATTTAACATCTATTCTCTACTCTTGTAACTTGTCTTCCGCATGTTTTTTCCCTTAGGAAATTTGATTCGTTGTTTTCACAAATGAAGTTTTTAAAATGGCCCGAAGATATAAACATAACCTGATGTTACATTTGTATTGGCGAGTAGGCGGCCATTGCAAATACGCGAACACACATTAAAATTGAACCGTGATCAAAACAAAAACACAATTTAAATTATGATGATAATAATTATGATAATCAAATGGTAATAATAAATTTTAAATTTGATGAATAAATACAACCAATGTAATAAGTAATCCATTTCGCAAAAAACAATGTTCGCAAAAATAATGTTTGCTAAATCGTTGTAAGGATATTGCAAGCGTTTATTTTCCGTTCAATGGTGTCGGAAGAGCGCAATGATTAGACAACTGGCACTTAATATCCATTATGGATTATCTGACAAGTGGATACCTTGAGGCTAAGGACTAAACAATGGCACTGATCAATTGAACAATAATCTCGTAGAATTATTACGACAACACAACATGGGTCTGTAATATTTGGACCCGGCCGTTTAGGGACAGTTCTCTAGTTCATTCGCGCGTGAAACGGTTGCTTTTGTGTAAGAAATCAATCATTCGTGTCCAATCAGTTCAGTCACGGTTCTAATCAAATATTTGTACACCGCTAAATGGAGGTGACTAGACTCAGAGTTGGTGTGATCTTAGGGAAATATTTCTTATTGTAATAAATGATTGATATCAACCGTTGTTTTGTTTGGGGCACTGCTGACATGGATGATTGGGTGCTGAGACATCTGAGATATTCAACATCGTTTCCAAACCCGTGCTGTCTGGTAACCGAGGTCACATGGGTGACCACTTTCAGACAATTCATTTTTTATTGCGTGCTTATAATTTCATTTAGTCCCTTAATAATTTAACTTTTTTTATATACAAGAGGCAAGCTAACTCACCAACTTATTCAAAGACTTACAAATACTATAGTTACAGATATAAGATGACCCAAACTAACACTAAACAACCCGAGGGCCATATAATCACTTAGGCAATCAAACACTAAACAACCCGAGGGCCATATAATCACTTAGGCAATCAAACACTAAACAACCCGAGGGCCATATAATCACTTAAAGCAGTTAAATATTAAACAACACAAGGGCCGTAAAATCACTTAGGCAATCTAACACTAAACAACCCGAGGGCCATATAATCACTTAAAGCAGTTAAATATTAAACAACACAAGGGCCGTAAAATCACTTAGGCAATCAAACACTAAACAACCCGAGGGCCATATAATCACTTACAGCAGTTAAATATTAAACAACACAAGGGCCGTAAAATCACTTAGGCAATCAAACACTAAGCAATCCCAGGGCCATATAATCACTTAGGCAATCAAACACTAAGCAACCCAAGGCCGTAAAATCACTTAGGCAATCAAACACTAAACAACCCGAGGGCCATATAATCACTTAGGCAATCAAACACTAAACAACCCAAGGGCCACATAATCACTTAGGCAATCAAAGACAAAAAAACCGGAGAGCATTAAAAAACTGAAAACATTATGGCAGAGACTTGTTATGTAGATTTTTAGCGCATTTTCGAGAAGTCGAATGCGCTATTGCACCCGTTTTGTCCGTCCGTCTGTCATTACCCTAGATCTCAGCATCCATAAGTCCTAGACCCATGATGTATATATGTTTTTTGTATGTCCTGACCTGCCATTTGTGCATCAACACTCAGTTACTCGATCCGTTATAAAACCCCGTTAAAACTACAAAAAAACATTGCGAATCGAGAGATAACACTGGCGCAGGCAACGGCCGCCATTGCCGGAAGTCTTAGTATTATCAAAAGTATTCGTTTTTTTTTTGTTGACGTCATTAGAATATGTGTAAAAGTTTAGAGAGTTTAGCGTCATCATTTGTGGTGACTTCAATCAAGATCTTAGCGGCCCAGGGGCAGAAATTGAAAACTTTTTCGAAACAAGCTTCAACATTCAACTACTTTCAACAAGATTGGCAACTACGATCTATCAAACAACAATTGACGGAGTATTTGGGCGATTAGCTGATTACAATTTAGAATGTTTCATTTATGAGTCCTATTTCAGTGACCACAAACAACTTGTAGTTAGATTAAAGAGAAAATAAAAAAAATTAAAATGTCAAGAAATGACTTTTAAATAAATTTTTTCAGGTATATTCATTACACAAGAAAATTCATAAAATAATGTCTAAAATCTAAACACAATTACTGATAACTACATAATGCTGATATCTAACATAAGTACTGATACATAATACGAAAATGCGCTAACACGTCCTGAGTTCCAAAAGGGACCAGGCTTAACATGATTTTTTTTCATGTTTTATTTTCTTTCGTCTTCACTTATGACATTTTCAGGAATAATTTGGCAACGCACTTTAAGATGCAAAGGGAATCAGACTGGTGGGTTCTAGTGGGTTAAATTGAGGTCATGTTATAAAGGGTTGGGCGGAGGGGAGGGGTGGGTCATTCATCAACAAATCTGGGAGGGGACGGTTGGGTCATTCATCAACAAATCTGGGAGGGGACGGTTGGGTCATTCATCAACAAACCTGGGAGTGGAGGGGTGGGTTGTGGACATCACGTTGATTTGTCCTACTATTCAAACGTACACATATTCAGGTCTGAATCAAATCACATGAGTTGCTACAATAAACGCATTATTGTGTGGTAGCTTATAAAACTTTTATCCTGGAACTGGCTAGATGTCCCACTGGCTAGATGTCCTACTGGCTAGATATCCTGCTGGCAAAATGTCCTACTGGCTAGATGTCCCACTTGTTAGGTGTCCTACTGGCTAGATGTCCTACTGGCTAGATGTCTTACTGGCTAGATGCCCTCGGTATTCAACTTTTCATTTGTTTATTATTAAATAATGAAAATTGACACTAAAGCGTAAATATAAACATAATGTTATTGATAATATAAGATATCCTCTAGCAGCGTAGTGTACGATGAATTTCCTTGGTCATGTGGACGATTAGGTGCTCTAAAATGTCCAAACGTAAGTCCCAAAGACAAGTTAAGTTGGTATAGAAAAAACAGCAAGGTTTAAACGCCACTCGCAGTTGCTTTCCGACGCTTTGCCTCGCCATTGTATAATGACAGTAGTAGGTGACTACATCTGATCTTTGAGTAACTTGAATCTCGACAGAACATTCAGCTGCCAGACTTCTAGAACATTTAGCTGCCAGACTGGTAGAGCATTCAGCTTCCAGACTGCTAGAACATTTAGCTGCCAGACATCTAGAACATTCAGCTGCCAGACTGCTAGAACATTTAGCTGCCAGACTGCTAGAACATTTAGCTGCCAGACTGCTAGAACATTTAGCTGCCAGACTGTTAGAACATTTAGCTGCCAGACTGCTAGAACATTTAGCTGCCAGACTGCTAGAACATTTAGCTGCCAGACTGCTAGAACATTTAGCTGCCTGACTGCTAGAACATTTAGCTGCCAGACTGCTAGAACATTTAGCTGCCAGACTGCTAGAACATTTAGCTGCCATACTGCTAGAACATTTTGCTGCCAGACTGCTAGAACATTTAGCTGACAGACTGCTAGAACATTTAGCTGCTAGACTGCTAGAACATTTAGCTGGCAGACTGTTAGAAAATCTAGCTGCCAGACTGCTAGAAATTTAGCTGCCAGACTGCTAGAACATTTAGCTGCCAGACTGCTAGAAATTCAGCTGCCAGACTGCTATAACATTTAGCTGCCAGACTGCTAGAAATTCAGCTGCCAGACTGCTATAACATTTAGCTGCCAGACTGCTAGAACATTTAGCTGCCAGACTGCTAGAACATTAAGCTGCCAGACTGCTAGAACATTTAGCTGCCAGACTGCTAGAACATTTAGCTGCCGTGACAACAAAACAACATCAGATCAGACGGTAAAAGTAATGGCATAATTTCCTCCATTTTTGACCACATTGAGTCCAAAGAGTAATGAGTCTGTTGACGTTATGAGACGTCATCTTCCCCGTTAACTAGGCGACTCGGCCAACACAACTCCTTGGAGACTGGAGACACTGGCAACATGGAAGAGTGGGACTCCGACAACAATAGTAAATCATTAACTCATTCCAGATCTTAATTAAATTCACTTATAGTTTAGATTATCACAGTGGGCGAAACTGAAGGGTTAATGTGACATACGTATGAGCAGTTGCTTGTTATACTTTATCCACGGTTTTAAAACGTTTGCTATTTGTAAATATATAATTAAATTTAATGGGGGTCATAAAAACAAGAGCCACATAATTTTATAGCAGATCGGCAGAGCAAATAAATCTATGAGTATGAGTAATAAAGTAACAATTATTGGAGACATCATGTTGAAATTTGGAAGAAAACTAAAACAAGAACTAATGTTAACCAGAGAATTAAGGTAACATAGACTCAAATGTTAAAAATTGATAGAATCAAATCTGTATCCCAAATAAATAATTTATAGATAAAAAAGGGCTTACACAAGACGTGTTTGATGTTATCTTAGTTTCACTACCCACCTCCCCACTCCCAAAAAAAAATAATAAAAAATAATTAATTTATTAAATTAAAAAAATATATATATTCATTAGGGCTGTTATCGATTAATTTGAATTTAATTGTTAACTTTTGAAAAATTACCGAATAATTAATCGATAATTGTGATTTAAGCTAAAAATAATATATATGACGTCATTAAACTAAAAAATTTCAAGGCGCAAAAACAGTCAATTTACATTTAATTTTTAACAATATTTAATTTTTTTATATTATTTTCCTTATAAAACAGTTTATTTTAAATTTTAAACTTAAAAAATCTTTTTTTTTAAATGGATAAGTTTGTACGTAAAAAAGGCAAACTATTATTAGTTATAAATAATTAAATAATAATTATATATTAATAAACCCACAGCCTCTATAAACACGTTTTCTTCAATTTTAATCGCTATTTTATCGATTAAAATAAATTAATCGATAAAATCTTTTACCGATTAATCGAGAAATTAATCGATAATTTCCGCAGCCCTAATATAAATATATAAAATTGTCAAATTTCTTTTAATCAGATTTCAGAAAATTAAACTGTCAATTGAATTCAAATTGTTTATTTTGTAAAGAGTTTTTAAAAAATCAACTGGTATTGGTTAATATTTATAAATGGGACTAGAAATAGACACAAATATCTCATTAAACCAAATGGACCACAGTGTAGTGATGCTGTCCTACTGCCTTGAAGGACTGTGTAAACCAGACGTCGCTGGTGAACATACATGAGATGGTATTGTAAGATATTTGTACCTCATCAATACACACCTTTGGAATTGATCGGAGAAAAGACAATTATGTTTGTCTAATAGCAGAAATGCAAGCTGAAATATTTTATAAAATAACAAAGGGAAGAGATTATTGTCGAGTCTAAAGTTGAAATGACAACAACGTCTTCAAGTCATTTTTATGCCAAGCTAAAAGTACACCTGACCCGTGAGAAGTACTTCCGTTTCCATTTTTTATCAGATTTCTGCGACCTTATCCAAACGGGAGACGTCAGCTCTGGGATACATAAGTGGGTTGACATTAGGGCAGTAACCAGTGCCGCGCTAAGAGCACGTTCACCGTGGTTTGGTCTTGTTTAAAACATCATCCGGGTGTCTGTACTCAATTTAGTTTTCAAAGTTGTTGTGTAAAATATCCCACAAGACTTTCAAGTAATGTTGCATAGAAACTCCGAGTTAACTCTGAAAGTCTATTTGATCATTACATAGGGTCAAGCTGATTACACAGAAGCTTACCTTAGTTTGTCGATGTCTTTCCAGCTAGTCCCCACCGTCTAAGGAAATTTCATAGCATAAATATTTTAACCTGAAACCGAGTAAACGAATTTCTTTGTCTTCTAGCAACCATGGGATATCTCATTGAAACTAAACCTTTTATTTGAGCTTTTTAGCACAAACTTTTAAAAAACCATAAGGAAAAAACAAACAACCAAACAAAAACCCTCGAAATGTTTAACAAGTATTTAAAGAGTTTGTATATAAATACAGTGGCGTAGCTAGGGGGGGCGGAGGGGGCGGTCCGCCCCCGGGCGGCACTCATTCAAAGGGCGGCATTTTTGGGCATTTGAAAAATAAACCCAGGTATTTCCGAAAACCGCCCCTTTTCTTTTGAAAGTGGAAAACCATAGTGAAACAAAAAGAATCTAAATGTTGAGTTAAAATTTACGGATTCGTGCAACAGTTGTTTGATTACATATATTGGTTACTACAACTAACGCTGAACAGTATAAAAATTTAAAATCGCTCAAAAAGGTAACTATTTTTTTGCAAAATTAAGCAATATACGTCACAGATTTCGCTTTTATAAGAAAACTGTACAAAAAACAACACATCACCGCTGGTCCGAATGTATGTAGTGTTAATATCGCACGACAGTCTTAGCGTGGAATTTCGACATTCGCAGAATGGTGCGCTAACAAGGACCTACATGACATAGTGGTTCAAATATTGTTTTTAAATTGAAGGTAGTAAAATATAGATCTATTACTGTTTCAGATTTTATACAATTATTGTAAGGTAACTTATTAAAAATTAAATTTACTTTGTTTTTATTTCATTAAATTAACACATATAGCTTGTATTTTTCATTAATATACGGTTATTTATTAAAAAATGAACGATTTTTAATAAACACCACAATAACATAAATAACTTAGAAAAAGACATACTTAAAAAGCTCAAGCGTTCGTGGAAAATTGACATCTGAAGTGACGAGTAAAACGAGATCAGATGCTTGTATTTAACTCAATTCATGACAATATTGTACTTTTCTATGGTATTTAAATTTATGGGAGCCCGTCTTTTTTAAATTAATACAAACTATGTAAACCCATTTGATGAAACAAATATATATGCTATTACAGAACGCTGTTACAGAAAGTTAGAAATATCGACTAGATACCAAGTTAAAAGGAGAAAAATATGAGTGGGGAAAATTCAGAAGACGTGGTTCTATCTTTAGAGCAAGAAGTACAACGAGAAATATTTTTATCCCTAGATGTAACTATAAAAGAAAATAAAAGAACGATGTGATGAGTTGCATGTCTTTGCTAGAAAATATTCGTGTATAATACTTTATCCATCTAGGTTTCTAAATGAAGAATTTGAACATCAATTAAATTTCTTTATTTACATTGATAAAGAAATGTTCGAGATTGAAAGAGAAAGGATCCAGGTTTTTATGACAGTACACGGGGCCGGTCTTAGCTATTGCGGCCCCTATGCAGCTTAGTATGCGAAACTGATTGCGTGGGCCCCAGTGTGAGTAGTGATAAGGTATTAATAAGGATAATAAGTGAAAATTAAGATAGGTTGAGCCTATGAAAGCGCTGGGCCCACTGCGACCGCATATGTTGCAGGAGCCAAAGACATGCCCTGACTGACCCTACACTACAAAAAGAGGCATTATGTTTAAAAAAAGAGGGGAAATACCCCCTTGATCTATTAAAATATATTGAACAGTAACTATTGGAAAATTATTTATCCAACATTACAATTTTGCTAAGAATTCTTTTCAACAATTGCTATGAGTATATCTAGTTGCGCAAGGAGCTTCTCCAAACTGAAGTTGAAAAAAAAAAATTTCCGCTCCACAATAAGTGATTTGAGACTACAAAATCTTGTAATATTGTCCACAAAACAAGATATTACTAATAATATAAATTTTGATAAAATAATAAACTATTTTTCGACTATGAAAGTTAGATGAGTAAGTAAATTTATAAATAATTTTTTAAAATCTGTTTACATGCTGATGTATACAATTTCTTCATTCTAAAAAAAATCATATAGATCTATTTATAAATAAAAAATAAAAGCATATTAATTATTATTGTTTTTAGGTGTAAATTTGGAACATGTTTTGTCTCATAAGGTGGTGGTGGGGAGGCCTGTGTACCTATTACTTTCTTGTGGCCTTCAAAACAATTATCTTGTATTTTTTGTATTTTTATAATGTGTATTTATAGGTTTATCATCTTATGCGGCCTCTTTTATTACTGCTTACATAACTAGGGCATGCAATTGTAAAATTGTTCCCACCCTTTAACAATGTACTTTGTTTCAATTACAACTATTTATTCATGCATCTTAATTTATAAAAACGGTAATATGATTAACTTAATTAAGAGGCCATCCATAGATGACGTCACGTGATTTCGGCTGATTTTTCACCCCCTGCCCCCTAGTCACACAGCGTAAAGAAACGAAAACTTAGACCCAATCCTCATTGTGGCTTGACAAAGTCCCCACCCCCCATACAAGCGGTATTTTGTATATGAAAATGAGCATGTTTAAAATAATTGTTTGTTTGTTTGGTCAATTAAATATGTTTTTAGTTTAAGAT
>MUZC01000764.1:116384-139175 GCA_002072015.1 Radix auricularia | reverse complement strand
AAAAACATATATACATCATGGGTCTAGGACTTATGGATCCTGTGATCAGGGTGATGACAGACGGACAAAACGGGTGCAATAGCGATTTCGACATCTCGAAAATGCGCTAAAAATGTAAAATGGTTTGGTTATATCTAATAACGACTTCTATATATCAGGGAGGAACACGTGGAATAGGATTAACAGCTGATATGTAACAATAAAAACGTAATTTTATGTCAATAACTTTTCACAACACTGCACATAGACTTAATGAAAGGGTGGGGAGTTAATAAAACATTCTTTTCTTTTATAAATTCTATACTACACATATGTGTCTATAATTCCTATTGTACGTAGCATAATTAAGTTTTCCTTTTTTTCCCAAGAGTTCTCTTGTTTAAATCTCAAAACATGTCCAACATCAACAACTCAAATTTAAATCGATAAAAAACCATAGTAAAATCTAAGAACCGTATTCTATAAAGCATGTGTATCCACTAAAAAAAAAAGCCAGCAAAAGGGAATTGTATTTTTTTAAAATTCTAGTTAAGACAGTAAGCTCCAAACAAGTGTCTGCTGTTGTTTTTGTCTTAGTCTTCATCAAGTCCTAGAGCGAGGGCGATCGGAATAGAATAAAATTGAAAACTAAACTGTAGTATATCAAGTGTAGGTTCTTTCAGAAGATGGTTGGGTTGAAGGTTGTGCTATTGGTTAAATAATGGCAAGGTTTAAGGTGGTTTTTTGTTAAATGATGGTTGGGGACGGTGTTAGATTACATGATGGCTGGGTTGGAGGCGGTGTTAGATAACATGATGGCTGGGTTGGACGCGGTGTTAGATAACATGATGGCTGGGTTGGAGGCCAGTGTTAGGTGATAGGGCATGGTGTTAAGTGATGGGGGATGGTGTCAGGTGATAGCGCATGGTTTCAGGTGATGGGGTATGGTGACAGGTGTTGGAGCATGGTGTCAGTTGGTGGGACATGGTGTCAGGTGATGGAGTATGGTATCAGGTGACGGGGGATGGTGTCCGGTGGTGGGACATGGTGTCAGGTGATGGAGTATGGTGTCAGGTGATGGATTATGGTGTCAAGTGGTGGGGTACGGTGTCAGGTGATGGAGTATGGTGTCAGGTGGTGGGGCATGGTGTCAGGTGATGGAATATGGTGTCAGGTGATGGAGTATGGTGTCAGGTGATGGGGCATGGTGTCACGTGGTGGGGCATGGTGTCACGTGATGGAGGATGTTGTCAGGTGATGAGACATGATGGCTGGGATCAATCATTTTGTTAGAGCAATGAAGCACGATTTGTATCGAGAGATAAATTCTAGTGGTTAATAAGATAAAAATGTTTTAATTAAAAATGAGTAAAAATTTAGTCAACTATTTATGTGTACCGGGAGTATAAAACGAAATCAAAACAAGTGGCTAAAAACAAGAAGTCATATTGAGATGTTGTCAGCCTTATGAAGGAAACAATTCCTAAGTTACCAATAACAAAGGTTAACTTCCATGACAGGAGCTGTAAGCAAGCACGACAAGAGTTGTCTGAACATTCAGTCGCTAGGAAGCTTGTGAGTTATGTCCGTTAGTCATAATCCGATTTATTGAGACCAAAAACTTGGGCGTGGAGATCTTGATCAACTGATACTATTTAATGCCTTATATTTCATGTCAGCAGAAATGCAGTCAAAACCATGGAGATGAATACTACATACTGGTAATAACCATTCAAACAAGGACGACTTGAGGTATCCCATGTTCCATTTAAGCTGCGCGGTCGTGCAGATATATTTCACCAACGACACGAATAACAGAAGTACAGCGCAGCAAATGTAGATGATAAAATGTGTTTGGGGGGTGTAACATTGTGGAGGGGGGGTGGAACTTGTGCAACTTTTCATACGAGTTTTTATTTTCATTTTGAAGGTGTCTTCATGACGTGATTGTTTTCGTTACAACAATCTCGCTTAAGTCCTGTGTGACCTGTCGAAACCAACAACATCCTCACGGCAAGAGATGACCCAGTAGTCAGATCTGAGTAACTTTCAAGCGATGATTTTAATATCAGCAATCTATTAGGTATCAGGTAGTTGAAGCTGCTCCCGCACCGAAACTATTAAATTGTCCCCTGCATCTAACCCCTCAAACATCTTTATTTGTTCCCTCTAAATAACAAACATACAAAAAAAAAGAAATAAAGAAATTCCTTCACATTTCTCTTAAAGGCAGTCAACCTTTTCTTTAAACTTTAAAATGGCAAGGTCAATTGTGCTATTTTTAAAACAGTTGATTTCACAGGTTAGAATCGATGCTATGACGCTGACCGCTGCAATCACCGGCAGTTAAGACTGCGGTCCATTAAACAAATTAGCACGTACGGCCTGGCCAGTGGCAAGCTGACTTAATGGCCAGTGTCGTCTGACGTTTTCTAGAACTTATTAACTTTAATGGTCGGACGTGTGCGACATAGGGGAAAAAACTTACAAAACAAAACGTCAATTCTTCTCTTTCTAGCCAAGCTACTCCGGGAATCTCCGATCTAAATAACTGGGCTAAGTGCAAAGGGTGAACGTTTCTCATATGTAGACCAAAATTAGAAACTGAAATGTGAGTTTATTAACTAGGTCTACTAGTAAAATAAATCTACCCGCGCTGTGAAGCGGAAAATTAGAATCTGAAATGCCAGTTTATTAACTAGATCTACTAGTAAAATACCCGCGCCGTGCAGCGGAAAAGTAGAATCTGAAATGTAAGTTTATTAACTAGATCTACTAGTAAAATACCCGCGTTGTGCAGCGGAAAAGTATGATTCACTTAGCGTTGGAATATCGCGTACAAAATATCTGGATAATGGGACCAAAAGTAACAAAGACCATTAGCAAAGTTTATTATGACAACCGATATAAATGTATTACCATTGAAATAAGAAAGTTCACCTGTGTTGGTTAGAGCAGGGAAGCCGCCTACCAAATTTAGTAAAGACTAGGCAATAAATAAGAAACTTTGACAAGGCGATCTTTTTCGACCGTCGAGGCTGTTACGCGTAGAATTATGAAATGAATCCTGCTTAACTTTAGGACATGTGGGTTTCAATACCCTAAAATTTCTAAATATAAGCCTTCAAAACGCATCTACAAAGTTTGATCTAGAAACATATATTATACCCAGAACCCTTCGCGGGAGTATACTCAACATATTTTAAAGGTTTCATACCGATCAGTCAATAAAATAATATTTAAAACGCTTTTATAAGATAACACGTACGTTAAGTACCTCCGGGCCCTATTGGTGCAGGATGTAAATTTACAAACACCTATTGATTTCAATCTGAATTATGATGGATATACTTGTTTGTCAATATTTGTCAATGTCGCGTAAAATAAATTAGGAATAAAATTACATTGAGGGCCTCGGGCAAAACGGTGCAGAATGTAAAGCTCAAAAGGCCACACAAATTCGATCGGGATCATGATGAAGACATATGTCAATATGTGTCAAGGTCGTTTGAATTTTAATGGGACATAAAGTTTTAAAATATTAATCAACTAACAATTTCTCCACTCCCCCCACGCCCCAAGGAGTCGGAGGTGACATTAGGAGTTTAGAAGAATCGTTGTATTTTCCAACTAAGTGTATGTACCAAGTTGGTCAAAATCCGTCCATTTAAACAGTAGCCTGAAGTTTAAACCAAATTTAATATAGCTTACATTAGGAAAAACTACATTTTTGGTGGGTCCTTGGCCCACAATGAGTTGTAATTTAAATGATTTCCCCGCTAGTTATCCCAGTGAAAGTGTTCGCAACAGCTTCCTAAAGTTTTATGCTTCTAAACCAGGAATTTGGAGAATTATTGACAAGCGAGTCAGTCAGGGCTTTGCCTTTTTTACAGTGTAAATTTATGTCACTTGAATGATGAAATGATATTAATACCGCAGGCTTATGAATAGTGGTTGCAAAAAATATGATTGAAAATATATCTTTGAGAATGGCTGTTAAATAAAGAATTTGAAGCTGGTTTTATCTAATTCACCGAGATCTAAACAAGAGACTTGACGTTTCTAAATATTGAAATAAAAATAGTCCATGGATAATACATCCGCATAAAAATGGTGTGGGGGAGCGAGCTAGGGAAAGGGTCCAAATGAGACCATTTCACGTGGGGGAGCGAGCTAGGGAAACGGTCCAAATGAGACCATTTCATGTGGGGGAGGGAGCTAGGGAAAGGGTCCAAATGAGACCATTTCACGTGGGGGAGCGAGCTAGGGAAACGGTCCAAATGAGACCATTTCATGTGGGGGAGCGAGCTAGGGAAAGGGTCCAAATGAGACCATTTCACGTGGGGGAGCGAGCTAGGGAAAGGGTCCAAATGAGACCATTTCACGTGGGGGAGGGAGCTAGGGAAAGGGTCCAAATGAGACCATTTCACTTCACATTTCTAATCTCTATTCTGTAACTTCAATGATGGTAATAATGGTGCGTAAAATGCTGGGACAGAAAAAATATGTTCCATCTTTGTTCACACCTGTTAAATACTTCTGACAAATAGTCTAAAAAAATGTAATCATTAAGATCCCCTTTATGACCATACTTTACTTTTATCAACTGAAGAAAATAGTAGGCCAACTTGGTGGGTAACGAATAAAAACTTGATCTAATTAGTGATGATCTGATGAATAGCTCACCAACCCATCGACGTCACTAACGACCAAGAGGCAATAGAAACTTGACCTGATGAGTAATGTTGATATCAATAGCTCACCAACCCATCGACGTCACTAACGACCAAGAGGCAATACAAATATGCCGTATTATGAAATGGTCTGATCAATAGCTCACCAACCCATCAACGTCACTAACGAAAGATGCAATAGAAACTTGACCTGATTAGTAATGTTGATATCAATAGCTCACCAACCCATCGACGTCACTAACGAAAGATGCAATAGAAACTTGACCTGATTAGTAATGTTGATATCAATAGCTCACCAACCCATCAACGTCACTAACGAAAGATGCAATAGAAACTTGACCTGATTAGTAATGTTGATATCAATAGCTCACCAACCCATCGACGTCACTAACGACCAAGAGGCAATACAAATATGCCGTATTATGAAATGGTCTGATCAATAGCTCACCAAACTCATTGACGTAACTAACGACCAAGAGTGGAGGGACTCTCTAAATCCCAAGATAAGCCTTTAACAAAATATAGCGACCAAGACGACAGACGGTCAGTACTTCCAGCCAAACCAAGTGCCGGTAATGGTGTGAGGAGTTCTATAATATAGCACTTATAGGGCCCCGTGGTTCGTCACGATCTATAAGATGTTTGGGAGAATAATTTACAAGAATTTATCTTATTCATTTTCTACTTTCGAATAATGTACAGAAGAAGCTGTCCTACGATTGAGCTAACTGTAATTAGTTCATATAAAAGCTTGGCATTGATATAACAAGGAACCGGTGTAAAAGTCCAGATTAAGCCTTGACCATAATAGTTCCGGGTCTATTTTGGCCTAGGGGTCCAATCTGGCCGGTTACACCGGGACTTATACTTGAGCTGACCAAAAGAAGTAATAGTTAAGGATCGGCTAATTGTTTGAAACGTAGATTGTAAATACATTTTTTAAAAACCTGATAGGTGTTGTTAATTAATGTGCTTTAGAAAGTGAAAACTAAGAATGTTAGGCTAGAAACAAATGAAAATGTTAAAGTTATTTTTACGTTATTTGGTTTTAAATAATACAATGTTTTTGAGATGAGTATAGTCAAACGGAAAGAAATTCTATATATGGTTCATTAGAGAAAAGACGAAAGAAAAATGGAGTAACCCGAGCTATTAGCCATATTAATGACAGAGTGAATGGGACTACCAAAATATAAATATAGGAGTAACTAGGAATAACAACAGCATTAATGACACAGTAACTGGGCCTACAAAAAAAAATTAATGACAGAGTAATTGGGGCTTCCAGAAATATTAATATCAGAGTAAGCTTATGCTCGCAAACAACATCACTGGTATAAAGCATCCACAAAGACTTTCTTTAGATGTCATCGGGAGCATTATTGGCATTTAGCACCAACACAGACTTTCTTTACTTGTGATCGGAAACAATACTGGCGGTTTGGGTCCATCAGTACATATACCCTTTGTTAAAGGCAGTTTGGGCCCGTCAGTACATATACCCTGTGTTAAAGGCTGTTTGGGTCCGTTAGTACATATACCCCATGTTAAAGGCTGTTTGGGTCCGTTAGTACATATACCCCGTGTTAAAGGCTGTTTGGGTCCGTTAGTACATATACCCTGTGTTAACGGATGTTTGGGTCCGTTAGTACATATACCCCGTGTTAAAGGCTGTTTGGGCCCGTCAGTACATATACCCTGTGTTAAAGGCAGTTTGGGTCCGTCAGTACATATACCCCATGTTAAAGGCTGTTTGGGCCCGTCAGTACATATACCCTGTGATAAAGGTAGTTTGGGCCCGTCAGTACATATACCCTGTGCTAAAGGCAGTTTGGGTCCGTCAGTACATATACCCTGTGTTAAAGGCTGTTTGGGTCGTCAGTACATATACCCTGTGTTAAAGGCAGTTTGGGTCCGTCAGAACATATACCCTGTGTTAAAGGCTGTTTGGGTCCGTCAGTACATATACCCTGTGTTAAAGGCTGTTTGGCTCCGTCAGTACATATACCCTGTGTTAAAGGCTGTTTGGGTCCGTCAGTACATATACCCTGTGTTAAAGGCTGTTTGGGTCCGTCAGTACATATACCCTGTTGTAAAGGCTGTTTGGGTCCGTCAGTACATATACCCTGTGTTTAAAGCTGTTTGGGTCCGTCAGTACATATACCCTGTGTTAAAGGCTGTTTGGGTCCGTCAGTACATATACCCTGTGATAAAGGCTGTTTGGGTCCGTCAGTACATATACCCTGTGTTAAAGGCTGTTTGGGTCCGTCAGTACATATACCCTGTGTTAAAGGCTGTTTGGGCCCGTCAGTACATATACCCTGTGTTTAAGGCTGTTTGGGTCCGTCAGTACATATACCCTGTGTTAAAGGCTGTATGGGTCCGTCAGTACATATACCCTGTGTTAAAGGCTGTATGGGTCCGTCAGTACATATACCCTGTGTTAAAGGCTGTTTGGGTCCATCAGTACATATACCCTGTTATAAAGGCTGTTTGGGTCCGTCAGTACATATACGCTGTGTTAAAGGCTGTTTGGTTTCGTCAGTACATATACCCCATGTTAAAGGCAGTTTGGGTCCGTCAGTACATATACCCTGTGTTTAAGGCTGTTTGGGTCCGTCAGTACATATACCCTGTGTTAAAGGGGTCCATCGGCATGTTTTCCTTGTTAAAGACTGCTGGAGTACATCAGTACCTATATCCCTTATTAAGACTGCTGGAGTACATCAGTACATATATCCCATATTAAGACTGCTGGAGTACATGAGTACCTATATCCCATATTAAGACTGCTGGAGTACATCAGTACCTATATCCCATATTAAGACTGATGGAGTACATCAGTACCTATATCCCATATTAAGACTGCTGGAGTACATCAGTACCTCTACTCCATGGGTGTATCTCAAAAGGGTGTTTTCGTCCTCTTGTCAGGTCATTTCTATTAAGCTTTACCCACAAGTAGAGAACGGTTAAGTTTGCTATTCCAATTACTTCCCCTTTGCCTCGGGACGTATCCTGGGCACGTGAGACATGTGCCAAAATTCTAGCCAATAAAATCGTATACTCGTTGAGTCAGAGTACACACGATGTTGAATAGAAAATCTCCAGGAAAATTTTAAGTACTTTTTACAATAACAAAAGAGAAGGGGCGCAGCGCTACTTCTCATTTATGGAGAGTAAAAAAACTTAGAGATTCAATTAGCACTTTTTGTCAACAAGCTAGGAAACATTTTCAAGGTTTCCTTTAATTAGGTTTTTTCATCCTATATTGGCGAGGACCCAAAAAACGTTGAAGGGCGGTTTAGTTTTTTCCCAGTCTAAAATAATAGATTTAATCAATTCTGACCACAGGACACACAAGCTATCGAACAGACGCAGTCTATACATAGATTAAAAAGGCATAGAAGAGACAATCCCTGTTGATTATGCCAACGTATTACATTGTCTAGTTATATTCACACACAAAATATATGACATTTGAATCATGGCGTTAAATCTTGAGTATCATTTTGAACAAAATGGGGGTGAGACTTATAAATAAGTAAATGGAAAAGACGTAAACAGGGTAAGGGTTAGCCTGACAGGCTAACCCTTACCCTGTTTACGTCTTTTCCATTTATTTACTGTAATATTGCTTATTCAAGGCAAGATCGTCTGAATCAACAAATGACTTAGACACAGTTCTTAACAACACCTAAACACAATCTCAACCACATCCAAATTTACCACATCATTTCATGCTACAGGACAGTGTTAGCCTGTAGGTCTACCACAGACAGTGTTAGCCTGTAGGTCTACCACAGACAGTGTTAGCCTGTAGGTCTACCACATCATTTCATGCTAAAGGTCAGTGTTAGCCTGTAGGTCTACCACAGACAGTGTTAGCCTGTAGGTCTACCACAGACAGTGTTAGCCTGTAGCTACCACAGACAGTGTTAGCCTGTAGGTCTACCACAGACAGTGTTAGCCTGTAGGTCTACCACAGACAGTGTTAGCCTGTAGGTCTATCACATACAGTGTTAGCCTGTAGGTCTACCACAGACAGTGTTAGCCTGTAGGTCTACCACATCATTTCATGACAAAGGTCAGTGTTAGCCTCTAGGTCTTCTACCACAGACAGTGTTAGCCTGTAGGTCTACCACATCATTTCATGACAAAGGTCAGTGTTAGCCTCTAGGTCTACCACAGACAGTTTAGCCTCTAGGTCTACCACATCATTTCATGCTAAAGGTCAGTGTTAGCCTGTAGGTCTACCACAGACAGTGTTAGCCTGTAGGTCTACCACATCATTTCATGTTACAGGACAGTGTTAGCCTGTAGGTCTACCACAGACAGTGTTAGCCTGTAGGTCTACCACAGACAGTGTTAGCCTCTAGGTCTACCACAGATAGTGTTAGCCTGTAGGTCTACCACATCATTTTATGCCAACAGAAACTAAAGAGAAAACATCTCTCCTTTCCAGTTACCCCTACACCTTCTTTTCTTCTTGTGTAATTCCCTTGTCTATAAACACAAGAACATGCGCAAAGTGATCATTCAACTCATTGGAGTTTTTCATATCAAAAGCTAATGTAACTCAGTCGAAATCCTTTTTTTAAAAAATGAAACAACGAAGAGTAGATCAAGAAACAAAACATAAGTCATAAATTAAGTCAAATGATGAATTCATGGCCACAATGATTCCTAACCTAGCAACGGTATTGATTTGTATATCTCACCAATAGCTAACAACAAACCCAGGAACTGTAGGAAAATGAAGCATGGGACAACTAACATAGGAAATCAAGATAACAGGAGTTCTTTATAATGTTTATTTGTGGCATAGCGGTACAGTCATAATCTTTGTTAGGAAATACTCATTCTGTTTTTAGCGTGTTTCACATAGTTTTGTTTAAGGTGATGGAATTTTAAAAAGAATACTTAGATGTTCCGTAAATTTTCTTAACTGTTAAATTATTAATTATTTAAATTGCTTTATTTTCATGATTCATTTTATTTCCTTTAATTTAATTATGTTTTTTTTTAAATATTTCTTTTGGGGGAGAGGGGCACCTAAATGCCGCAGCTTTTCAGGCTGTATTGACCGGGGTACACTCATTTTGTTTGTTCCTGTTGCGGCGCTATCCTTGGTGGTGGTCACGTAAGTCTCTGTCGTTTCGGGTTGTTGTGGTGGTCACGTAAGTCTCTGTCGTTTCGGGTTGTTGTGGTGGTCACGTAAGTCTCTGTCGTTTCGGGTTGTTGCGGTGGTGCACGTAAGTCTCTGTCGTTTCGGGCTCAATACTATACTCATTTATTTCAAATATTTATTTTTGAATGTTTAACAAAAATTTCTTCCGATTTTAAAAAAATTGCGTTCGTGTGACAGATCAAAGATCTACTTCAATTATAAAATATGTGAGGTCAATAATAATTTTTAAAAACAAGTTATGTATCTTAGTTAATTATGTTTAAAATCTAAATAAATTAATTCCCTTTATCTCCTTTAAATGTTATTTTTCTTTACTTAAAAAACTCTTATTCAACTGATTTATTCATAAATAATATGGCAACATTTCCACCGAAACTATTGTTTATTTGTTGACCTTACTATAGATCTGTATGGTTTCGTGTGACAGTCAAGTATTTTCATTTACACCTAACCTGAGTGTTCCTCTAGTCATTGGTAGCTTGAGGTAGTGGCCCAAAGTGAGTGCCCACATTTAGTACCCAAAGTGAGTGCCCAAAGTTAGTGCCCAAAGTGAGTGTCCAAAGTGAGTGCCCAAAGTTAGTGCCCAAAGTTAGTGCCCAAAGTGAGTGCCCAAATTTAGTGACCCAAGAGAGTGCCCAAAGTGAGTGCCCAAAGTTAGTGCTCCTCTAGTCATTGGTAGCTTGAGGTAGTGGCCCAAAGTGAGTGCCCAAAGTTAGTGCTCAAAGTCAGTGCCCAAAGTTAGTGCCCCAAGAGAGTGCCCAAAGTGAGTGCCCAAAGTTAGTGCTCCTCTAGTCATTGGTAGCTTGAGATAGTGGCCAAAGTGAGTGCCCAAAGTTAGTGCCCAAATTTAGTGCCCAAAGTGAGTGCCCAAAGTTAGTGGCCAAAGTGAGTGCCCAAAGTTAGTGGCCAAAGTGAGTGCCCAAAGTTAGTGCCCAAAGTGAGTGCCCAAATTTAGTGACCCAAGAGAGTGCCCAAAGTGAGTGCCCAAAGTTAGTGCTCCTCTAGTCATTGGTAGCTTGAGGTAGTGACCCAAAGTGAGTGCCCAAAGTTAGTGCTCAAAGTGAGTGCCCAAAGTTAGTGCCCAAATTTAATGCCCCAAGAGAGTGCCCAAAGTGAGTGCCCAAAGTTAGTGCTCCTCTAGTCATTGGTAGCTTGAGATAGTGGCGCAAAGTGAGTGCCCAAAGTTAGTGCCCAAATTTAGTGCCCAAAGTGAGTGCCCAAAGTTAGTGGCCAAAGTGAGTGCCCAAAGGTAGTGGCCAAAGTGAGTGCCCAAAGTTAGTGCCCAAAGAGAGTGCCCAAAGTGAGTGCCCAAAGTTAGTGCTCCTCTAGTCATTGATAGCTTGAGATAGTAGCACATGAGCATAGTAGCCTCCATGCTAAATAACATACGAATGTCTGCGGTTTTCCTGGTGTGTTTTGCAGGATCCTAGATATTCTTGGCACCCATTTTCACAAGATACCTACCATCTGTAACAAAGCGTGGACTATAATCAAAAAAGCTAAACTGATATTTGCATCGTGATGAGAGTAAAATCGTGTCCCACGTGAGATTCACACGAGTCGTCCTGTTCCATAGCTACACGCCAGTGCACGATGTCAAGGCAATGTTCGGCTTTTGATTGGTCAGCTGCTATCTGTTTTCATCATGTCCATTAAGCCAGGTGCTGTCGTAAGTAATTGAAAATCAATCGTCTTTCTATTTCAACGCGAGCTAATCTCGAATGACTCCAAGAAAATCTATAAATTGCTTCTCCCCCTCGCCAGTGGATTACATACAGGGTGCCAAGGCAACAAGAAACAAAACAAACATAAAGACAAATTAAATTTAAAAACAATGTCATACAAAGTGACACCAACACACACACGACATAAAAAGTTGATTATGTTTGAAATTAGAGGTGGGGACTTTAACCACTCCCCCCCCCCACCGGGGTCACCCACAAAAAAATACTTTTTTTTAAAATAAAAAATAAAATAAAAAATTACGGAGTAAATAAATAACGTATCAAATTTGCTCTATTTATTTTTCTCTATAAATAGGGTTATGTTGTTTTTTAATGCTTTTATTTAAAAAAACCAAAGTTCATTACATAAATTATTCTTAGATTTAAAAAAAAAATAGCCCACAGAAAATAATGTATAATGACATGCCATTCATTTTATCGGCTGGCCTCATCACACAAGTTATTTTGACGACCACAAAAATCGTTAGTTGCATGGGTTTTATGACGGCAACATAACGAGAGCAGCGGATCACGTTTCCAGTGCTCTTTCTTCTACTCTTTATTCTCAAGAATATCTCAACAACGGAGATGGTATACGTTTCTGTCTGCCTACTTGGCAACAACACAAAAAATGTGTTGTAAAATACGAGTAGTATTGACGGGTAGACTGTAGGGAAAAGTTTACATTTTAATGCTATATCGGAGATTCTATTAGTCATTATTAAACAGCATGATGACACTATACCAATGGGGTCTACATACGACTGACATGAGGAAATGTGTCGGCAAAAAGCCTTCGTCGGTGAAAAAATAAATAAAAACTAATGAAGTAAAATAAGATAAAATAAAACATAACTGCATGTCTTCATCAACAAAAAAAAGTATGATGTCATATTTCTTTAGGTAATGCGCCAAGTCTAGATGAGCTCCAAACATCTTCGATAGAAAGACTTTTTTTAAAAAATAACACACCACAGGCGTGTTTGGTGCGTACTATTTCAGTTTTTTTACGAAATTTCCCCACGGGACAATGTTCGTTTATATATTTGAAACGTCTGTCCTGTCTGTTCGAGCTTGCACAAGCAACTACTCCTGAACCATATCACATAGTAAGAGGGTTCGGATCTTTTGCCAATATGTTAAGGAGGTCCCAGGGTTGTACACAGGTCCAAAAAATTCCCGAAACGGTTTAATGGATTTCATGGAAAATATTTTTTTAAATCGAATAAAATATCAGTATTTTGTCAATTTTTCGGCAACCATAACATCTATCGGGTAGAAAATAACAAAAACCATAGATAATAATATTTAGAACAATGCTGGAGAAAGAATTTTTGAAAAAAAAATAGTTTACTTTCAGAATTGTTGATTTGAAACGAACTTTAATGTAATCTAGAATGATTTCCCTTGAATAAAAATAAATCGGAAATTCTTTGTTGAAAATTGCGTTTAAATACTCATTCGAATGTTTTTTGCTTGTTTTTTGGTTTGGGGGATTTCAAGATGGCGATGATCTACTAATAAATGTGTGTCACTATCAAAATATTTATATAGTTACAGGGCATAAAAAATATTGTGCACAGATTTAGATTCTCAATCATTCTGATACCGGAATGAATGATTTGTCAGGAAACTAGAGTAGTTATGAAGATCACATATCGTCATGTTAGAGTTATTTATTTCTAGCCAAACACAAACGTACACTTTATTTATAAAATCCTAGAATCTCCTAGAATCGACTGGGTTAAAGTTCAAAGAAAGACGTGACTTGACTAAAAGTCACTCCACTCTATGATTGAATATTTATTATTTGCATTACGGCGATTGGTCAATTACGGGTTATCGCTTCCTAATCACCCAAGCCACTGACCAGTCAAAATTTGAAAGTTCTAAGAGCTTTGGTAGATACAATATCTAAAGCACAATATTTGTGTGTGCGCTCGTTTTTTTAATTCATTATCTTTGAAAATAAATAACAGAACAATTTGAAAATTTGAACCATTTGAAAATGTACATATTTACGACTGATAAAAATTTGTAATTTTAAAAAAAAAAGAAACTATTGACCAACCTGGTGTCGCATGTAGTCTTTGTCTAGGTCAAACTTTGAGGTGAGTGCCACCTGGAACATTGGAAGTAGTACCCCCATGATGGTCGCCACGCTCAGCTGGATGGGGATCCCCGTATAAACCATATAAATAAAGAACACAGTGACCCACAGGCCATCGCCCACGTCAGTGGGAGACTGGTCCAGCGTGATAGTACATATAACAGCCAGGAGTAGGAACAGCGACACGCCGCAGATGATCTGCAGGGACATGTACTGTAAGGTGATGCGGTACAGTATCACCTCCAGAATAGCAAAGGCCAGTATGATGAAACCTATGACGAGGCCCCTCACCGGACTTTGAGAACCGTTGATGTAGAAGAAAAATATGAGCAGGACACATATAATGACGCTAATGACTTGCATGTTGGACTGTGATGATTGGTCCACCTTGATGAAATACCTCCTGTACAGGTTCTCTAACGTCTTATCCCGGAAGTTTTTGCTCCTGAATATAGAGATGACCCGTTCCCACGTGAAGGTTTTCCTAATAGTGGATTGAAACTCATCCTCCTCATTCTCCGGACTTTTGCTGGGGCCGCCGCCTTGCATGCTCAATCTTCTCTCCTCATCTTTCAGCTCCTCCGCCTTCTGGGTGTAGTTGTCCACCCAGGCCACTTTGGCTGCACGATCCTTGGCATTGGTATTGGTATCGGAGTTTTCCATTGATGAGATTCTGTTCTTGTGATGTGACGACTCGAATCCCATTCCCCATCACCGGGAATCGATCATTTGGTGAGGAAAGGGTCAGAGGACGTCGCCCGTCCCATACCTAGGAGATATGAGTACAGACAGTACCAGGGAGTCATGTCTTGGTGGTTGACTACATCATTCAACATATGTTGGAGGGGTCATCTGGAACAGAAGAAGATGGTTTTGTTTGACTTAAAGAGGTTGTGATAATGGAGAGCTAAAATGTGGCTTTATCTAAAATGCCTGAGTTCAGCAATGTAAAAAAAAAAAAAAGCGTTTTAAGCATAAATGAAGCCATGTCAATATTGATATTAACTTATTAAGTAACTGTTATAAACAGAGATGCCAAACGTCAATTGTCACACAAACATAGCTCCTGATTAGTTTGTTGTCAAGCATTTTAGTTATTGCCTTTAGTAAAATAGTAGTTATATTATTTGTTAAATTGTATTGTTATTTTTCAATCAGAGTCTATCAAATGTCCCAACTGTGTTCAGCCAATTACTTAATGAGTAGTGAAAAGAGGCCAATTTGAAAGGAATTTCATCTGATAAAACCTTCAACAGCAATCGAAGAATGTATTGAATTTCTCATATTTTTTCACTAGAATAGTTCAAAAGCTTTTCTGGGTTGATTCAATCAATTGTACATTAGTGCCGTATGTAACAGATCAGTTAATGGGTAAATACTCTAGTGTACTTAGCACATTTAAATTGACTTCTTAAATCATATATAAATATAAAATGCTAATTTATACAAATTTCAAACTTTATGAAACACTAATTTATACACCTTTAAAACTTTAGTGAGACAATAATATTAAAACTTTATGATACGCAGTATGCCGAATGTTATAAAGTTGAACTCTTGCACTAATGACGTCTGTCTTGTGTCTCACTGTTTATTCTTTAAGTTGAACTCTTGCACTAATGACGTCTGTCTTGTGTCTCACTGTTTATTGTTTAAGTGTTGTCAACTAGCGTCCATCATAACCAGGTACTAACGTGATGTTTGTTCTTTAAGAGTTGATTGGAAGATATCGGGCGTTTAACAACCAGAGGACCACCTCGACAGAGATGAGCTTTGATTTTTAAAATACTTTCTTTGAACAAATATAACTAAACAAATGCAAGTACAATTTAGCATTAAACAAGAAATCAAAGTTGTTAACTAGGGTCTAAACAAGAAATCAAAGTTGTTAACTTGGCTGTAAGACAAGAAATCAAAGTTGTTAACTTGGCTGTAAGACAAGAAATCAAAGTTGTTAGTTGTTAACTTGGCTGTAAGACAAGAAATCAAAGTTGTTAACTAGGCCGTAAGACAAAAAATCAAAGTTGTTAACTAGACTATAAAACAAAAAATCAAAGTTGTTAACTAGGCCGTAAGACAAAAAATCAAAGTTGTTAACTTGGCTGTAAGACAAGAAATCAAAGTTGTTAACTAGGCTCTAAACAAGAAATCAAAGTTGTTAACTTGGCTGTAAGACAAGAAATCAAAGTTGTTAACTAGGCCGTAAGACAAGAAATCAAAGTTGTTAACTAGACTATAAAACAAAAAATCAAAGTTGTTACTAGGCCGTAAGACCAGAAATCCGAGATGTTAACTAGACTATAAAACAAGAACTCAAAGCTGTGAACTACAATTGGCTTCAATTACAGATCTATCTTCTTCTCGCTACTTACAATAATTTTATTGTTACATCTATGTAACACCGAGCACAATAACAACGAAATAAAATATGGCCGCATCCTATAGACATTTAGTGATATATATTATAAGGGAAGTTTGAAATTTATCATAATTATAAATATAATTTATACTTATTTATCCAGAAAATTATTCTCGTATATGCCTGTAATTTAAAATGTTTAATAAACATTTCAATAAATATTGATGATAGTTATTAGATCTCAACTATGTTAAAAGTTAAGGAAGCATCAAGTAACGATATTTTAAAGAGATAATTTAATTTTTCATCACAACGCAGACCAGCAGAAAGACACAACTGCTTTGATTGAATGAGAAAACCAACTTGTATCCATTAAGAAATGAATTAAGATGACAGCTCAGCATTGGATCAATACATGTGTAAACAAATAAAGCCAATGCTTCTCCGGCGAGTTATGCTCTATTTAATTGGTAAAATACAAATTATTTCAGACAGCCAACAAATACATCTTGGTCTTAGTAGAATTATTTGTTTTACTGAGTTATCTACTGATTGCAGTATGGATACTGTTTATTATAGTTGTTTTTGTTTTGTTTCTTAGTTGTTTTTCCATTGAAATGAGTTCTGTCAATGAATTATCTTTGCTAGTTTCTTCATAAAAATAGTTTTCTCAGCCGTCAATTTTAGATTCGATTGAACCGATTTATTAGAAGCTTTCTTTAAACATGAAATGAAAGTTTTTTCAACTCCGTTGACCAGCATCCTATCCTCCCAATAGCCAGCATCCTCTCATCACATTTACCCGCATCCTCCCCTTCAATTTACCAGTATCCTCTCCTCCCATTGACCAGTATCCTCTCTTCCCATTGACCAGTATCCTCTCTTCCCATTGATCAGCATCCTCTCTTCCCATTGATCAGCATCCTCCCCTACCATTGACCAGCATCCTCCCCTACCATTGACCAGCATCCTCTCCTCCCATTGACCAGCATCCTCTCTTCCCATTAGCCAGCATCCTATCCTCCCATTAGCCAGCATCCTCTCTTCCCATTGACCCGCATCCTCCCCTTCAATTTACCAGTATCCTCTCTTCCCATTGACCAGCATCCTCTCTTCCCACTGACCAGCATCCTCTCTTCCCATTGACCAGCATCCTCTCTTCCCATTGACCAGTATCCTCTCTTCGCATTGATCAGCATCCTCTCTTCCCATTGATCAGCATCCTCTCCTCCCATTGACCAGCATCCTCTCCTCCCATTGACCAGCATTCTTCCCTCCCATTGACCAGCATCCGCTCCTCCCATTGACCAGCATCCTCTCCTCCCATTGACCAGCATCCTCTCTTCCCATTGACCAGCATCCTCTCCTCCCATTGACCAGCATCCCCTCCTCCCATTGACCAGCATCCTCTCCTCCCATTGACCAGCATTCTTTCCTCCCATTGACCAGCATCCCCTCATCCCATTGACTAGCTTCCGCTCCTCCCATTGATCAGCATCCTCTCTTCCCATTTACCAGCATCCTCTCCTCCCACTGACCAGCATCCTCTCCTCCCATTGAACAGCCTCCGCGCCTCCCATTGACCCGCATCCTCTCTTACCATTGATCGCCATTCTCTCTTCCCATTGACCAGCATCCTCTCCTCCCATTGAATAACATCCTCTCCTCCCATTGACCAACATCCTCTCCTCCCATTGACCAGCATCCTCTCTTCCCATTGACCAGCATCCTCTCTTCCCATTGACCAGCATCCTCCCCTCCCATTGACCAGCATCCTCTCCTCCCATTGACCAGCATCCTCTCCTCCCATTGACCAGCATCCTCTCTTCCCATTGATCAGCATCCTCTCCTCCCATTGACCAGCATCCCCTGCTCCCATTGACCAGCATCCTCTCCTCCCATTGACCAGCATTCTTTCCTCCCATTGACCAGCATCCCCTCCTCCCATTGACCAGCATCCTCTCCTCCCATTGACTAGCTTCCGCTCCTCCCATTGATCAGCATCCTCTCTTCCCATTTACCAGCATCCTCTCCTCCCACTGACCAGCATCCTCTCCTCCCATTGAACAGCATCCGCGCCTCCCATTGACCCGCATCCTCTCTTACCATTGATCGCCATTCTCTCTTCCCATTAACCAGCATCCTCTCTTCCCATTGACCAACATCCTCTCTTCCCATTGACCAACATCCTCTCCTCCCATTGACCAACATCCTCTCCTCCCATTGACCAGCATCCTCTCCTCCCATTGACCAACATCCTCTCCTCCCATTGACCAACATCCTCTCCTCCCATTGACCAGCATCCTCTCCTGCCATTGACCAACATCCTCTCCTCCCATTGACCAACATCCTCTCCTCCCATTGACCAGCATCCTCTCTTCCCATTGACCAGCATTCTTTCCTCCCACTGACCAGCATCCTCTCCTCCCATTGACCAGCATCTCCTCATCCCATTGACCAGTACTGTAACTTTTGAACTCACACATTAGTTTTTGGATGAAATTGATGAACTTTTAATTTACTTGTCTTTGGCATCAAAGAGACAATGTCAAAAGAGCAACCAATTAATTGTTAATGGACTTTTCAACGAAATCTTACGATAATCAACAAATGAAAAGGGGGGAGGTCATTTAAATGATAGAATTAGTGTCCTGTCCCGAGGCCTGATAGATATTAACCAGCAAATCGCTTTGCCTTCCTACCTGGACATTCAAGGGATAATCGCGCTTCAGGGAAGAAATCTTAAAGGATAATTATAATTAGGACAAACATGGGGAGGGGAGCCGTCATTATAACTGTGTAATATTTCTTATTGGCAGCGTGTGTTTGGCCCTTGTTCATTGGAACATACGACACTGGGACCAGTCTGATACAAAATGTTGGTTCTTTAAAGACTCATATGTAGAGAGAGTTATAGAGTGTCAGTTCATTGTGAAATCACTACGAGTTATCCTGGAGGTAAAGAGTTTAATCGAAGGCTCCAAGTTGACAACAGAAAGGCAGGATTTCAACTTGTTCCTACATCAACGTTGCAGAGATAAAACTGGGATAAACAATAGCACAAACTTTTTTATTTTTTTAAATTGCTTGTGAGAGTTTTGCCCCACTTCCCACCACCTCCCTCCAACTTCACTCACATAGAACTTCAGCTGCTTGCCCCTGGGCTTAAAACTAAAACCATCAGGTTCCCTTTACCGTATCTTTTATATGCTTTTTATAGATAAGCTTACAGCATAGAAAGGATCAATTCTACTATCATTTCTTTATAAATAATCATTGCGAAATTCCAGTGTGTTCTCATGGTCTGAATAATATGCAAAGGGTCCTCAAACAGTAATTGTTGAAACAACCCTCTTCCCTGAAAATGCTGATGGATGTTTAAATTAGTAGTACCTCTAGATACGAATGCTTCAGGATACGAAATGTCTATCTGATACTTCTCTGTTCCAAAATATGAAAACAAAAAAACCTGCAGCTGACAACACAGGAAAGCAGGTGTCTTCATACAACGTGCTACCAACAGATCTGCTCTTATGTTGGTCAATTTCAGGCCAGATCTTATCTTCTTTAATCTTAGATATACGCTCCTTCTATGCAGAAGATAATTGCGTCCACAGACCATGACAGATGATCTGTTGGCAAGTGATGCAGCGGTCACAGGCCACGGCATCGAACTCGTGACCATCGGTACGCCAGTCGAGCGCGCTACCAGCTACCACTTGACCACCGTGTCGCAACTGCATGTTCGTTCATGTAAGACACGCCTTCTTTACTGTATAGTTTGGTGTTTATGTCTTAAATTCGTGAATATGTTATGTATGTAGAGTTTTTCTAAAAATGTAAGTGAGAATTAATTCATGTGGAACCTACAGTCTATACATAACGTATTATGTTCATAGAGTTTTAAGTTAAGTCTCACTCTAAAAGTAAAGGTTCACATTTGTATTTGTATGCATAGTATTTTTCGTTATTTTATTGTGATTCCATTGTTTTATTATTACTTATTTGATTTATGAGATTTATGAAATGTGTACTTTTAAGGATTGAAGAATCCTACTTTGTTTTTCTATAGTTTTACATGACATGTTTAACATTTATTGTTTTTTCTGTGGGGCTGGGAACGGATTAAGTATTTTACACGTAAAACTATTTGGAGATACATAAAATCCAAGATACGAAAGCCACCCCAGAACGGATTAATTTTCTATCTCGAAGTATCACTGTACATGATTTTAATGCATTCAAAAAATTTTAAACCAATCAAATTTAGACTACTTATATAATGTATTATACCTGAATTTAACCAGAAGGTTTTTTTAATGTCAGGAATCATTGAGTAAACCGATGCTGGACACAACAAACAAAGGATTCAATGTTAGAATATCTGATGCTGCAGTGGCACTGGGTTGAATGCCATGACAATAATAAGAGATTTTGATCCGTTTAACAATCGAATTCATCTTTTATAGAAGATGTTGATCTTTTTACAATTAAATTCACCCTCTAGAAATTCAAGTTTCTTTTAAAATGTCATGTCAAATTTATTACAAAGCTAATCAGACTAAAGGAAAAGTTAAATGATATAATAAGAAGAAGAAGAAGAAGAAGAAAAAGAAGAAGACATTAATAATTTATATAGCGCTGTATCCCCGTAAGGAACTGGGCTTTACATGAAGGTAGTAATATGCATGACATATAAATAATAAATTAGCATTCATACGATAACAACCATATTCATTACAGTACATCAAAAAGCTACGTTTATCATTAAAAATGGTGTTTCATTAATTTTGAAAATAAATTTTGAAAAGATGTGTCGGAATGTGTTTCTCAAAAGTATTTCCCGAGAGCAGTAGACATCATTCAATTTATTATTCATGATGTGAAATACTAGAAACCACTCAGTGATATCAATATTTAAAGACTTAGAATTAACAGATATTGAACCAAACTATGAGACATCTGATAGGAGATAGACCACGAAACAGCACATGTTTGATGTAAGAGGACATAGATGACTTGGAGTAAGGACATGAAATTGTAACTTGGGGTGTATAGCCATGGAATCTTTGGCAGTACGAACATACAGACTACTGGGCCAGGAGTGAAAATAATACACGTGCTAACATGGCGGACAGAAACATAATCTGATCATTGCTGACTCCGGCACTCTCAGAGTTTTTGTGTGTTAGTATATAGTTAACTGAAATCGCCATGATTCACTCAAATATAAAACATAGACGTACACTTTGTTATCAGAAATGAGAAGCTTGATCCATGTTTTTGTATTCCCTTGTTTTGTTTTGTTTTAATAGCCAGCCGACTACTATGCTCCCGGCAAGGAACCCACGCTAGACCCCCATCCCCCTCCCCACCTCGTTTCTCAAGGCAAGAGGAAATCCAATGACTTGAGACAGCAGGAGATTGGAGCTGTGAAAATATATTCGTTTTCATTGTACATCTCGGGGGGGGGGGGCGTATCGGTAAGCAGATCAATACAATGGAGATTGGAGAAAATTCAAGTAATCAAAATTTGAATGACACACAGAGGAAATGGCGAATTAGAAATTCTTGAGTATATCTTGTGACAAGCTAGAGAAAGTTGAGTAATGGATTAGGATAGCAACCACGCGTGAAACGAACAAATTCTAAAAGACCTGCGAGATTCATTACTTACTGTTGATATTCACAATTGACATGAGTAACTCTATTAGAGCAATCACTAGCAATAATGCTTGTTTAAGGCGTTTGTAAATAAAACGCAAAAACACTCTCAGACAACATTATAGAGACATACATTGACATAGAGATAAAAAAAACTTTCTTATATTCTCAAGAATACAAAAACAGTCTAAGACAACATTATAGAGACATACATTGACATAGAGATAAAAACATTTTCTTAGATTCCCAAGGACACAGACAAAAGCTACTTCTTCCCATCTGACATTCGGGCGAGATTGTGTTGTCTGGCAAACAAAAAGAACCAAAACACAATCAACATTCAAAGCTCTCATAAGAGACGTACGACTAGACCTAAACAATAAATAAGCGAACAATTATCTTCTCTATAAAAGGAGGTCTACGATGTATAAGACACATATTTATGCCAAATGTAATATGTTAAAATAAACGCATCGTATTAGTGTGTGAAAGTTCTAATTTCAAATATGTAGCTCTGGTCTCACATAATCTATCAAATGTGTGTGTGTGGGGGGGGGGGATAGAGGTAAGAAATCGGAGTGGCATAGAACCACCTAAAGTAATATTTATATTTAGACAAGGATGGATATATTCCTGAAATAACGCGCTCGTTTCTTGAATGTGAGCTGGGTGAGGTAGTGGAGGGTTAGAGGCCATAACCAGGAGGGGGTGGGGTCAGATATAATCTCCCTTTAATAAAATTCCCGAAATTGCTCCGCAACCCTAAAGACATGGGACGCAATGAGTTAAGATGAAAGTACTGATGAATGGGTGAGAGGAGAGGGACTGGGTGGAACGATTTCGAGTGGGAGAAGTCTGCCAAGGGGAATGGGGTACGTCTGCATGACATCAGTACCAATGGTTCTGGACTAAATTTAGTGAGTGATTGAGTGAATGGGATAAGTCTGCATGACATCAGTACCAATGGTTCTGGACTAAATTTAGTGAGTGATTGAGTGAATGGGGTAAGTCTGCATGACATCAGTACCAATGGTTCTGGACTAAATTTAGTGAGTGATTGAGTGAATGGG
>MUZC01000764.1:88448-108650 GCA_002072015.1 Radix auricularia | reverse complement strand
ATGGGAGCTAACAAAGACGATGAAAGAAACTCCTGGCAATGGGAGCTAACAAAGACGATGAAAGAAACTCCTGGCAATGGGAGCTAACAAAGACGATGAAAGAAACTCCTGGCAATGGGAGCTAACAAAGACGATGAAAGAAACTCCTGGCAATGGGAGCTAACAAAGACGATGAAAGAAACTCCTGGCAATGGGAGCTAACAAAGACGATGAAAGAAACTCCTGGCAATGGGAGCTAACAAAGACGATGAAAGAAACTCCTGGCAATGGGAGCTAACAAAGACGATGAAAGAAAGTCCTGGCAATGGGAGCTAACAAAGACGATAAAAGAAACTCCTGGCAATGGGAGCTAACAGAGACGATGAAAGAAACTCCTGGCAATGGGAGCTAACAAAGACGATGAAAGAAACTCCTGGCAATGGGAGCTAACAAAGACGATGAAAGAAACTCCTGGCAATGGGGGCTAACAAAGACGATGAAAGAAACTCCTGTCAATGGGAGCTAACAAAGACGATGAAAGAAACTCCTGGCAATGGGAGCTAACAAAGACGATGAAAGATACGCCTGGCAATGGGAGCTAACAAAGACGATGAAAGGTACGCCTGGCAATGGGAACAAAAGCTCAAACTGTTGAATTGTGTCTATTCTCACAGTCTCTTCTAATGTACTTTAAAAAATATCAAAGTATAATAGACTTATAATTATAAGTGATGAACGATTCATTAACTGTTGACCTTTTTATCAAGAAGAGTTTCTTCACAAAATCCTAGAAATCTGTAGAAAATTGACACGTTTATCATATCATTTGTGAATTAATGTTTACAAGAGCATTTTCTATAATAAATTGAAACCAACTTGAAACCTAGCCCTGTATACTGATATGCTCCACACTAAAGCCTACACCAAAAATATTCTTGACCCTTCATACTGACACGTTGAACACTAATGCTTCAACCAATAATAATCTTGACCTTTCATACCCACATGTTCCACACTATTGCCTGCACCAAAAAAATAATCTTGACCTTTCCTACCCACATGTTCCACATAATGCCTGCACCAAAAAATAACCTTGACCCTTCATTCTCGATGGTCCACACTAACGTCTGCACCAAAATGTATCTTGACCGTTCAATTGAAAATAAACGATGATATAAAAACGTTTTTAAATACCGCTTAAAAATGTAGCGAAATAAGACACCAGCGCGCGCACACAAACTAAATAAAAAAATATGAAGCGAAGCAAATATTGTTTTCACGATGGGGTTTTAACACCAGGGGATGAGACAGGGTGTGGTTAGAACAAAACAGCCAGATCATGTGTGGGCGATGACGCAAAAAATGTGTTAGAGAATAAGGGGGGAGAAGGAGAGGTGGGTGTGTTAGAGAGAGAGAGGAGGGATAGAAAGGGGGAGGTGGTTAAGATTTTTAATGAATATTATTACAGTCCAGTTATTGATAATTTTTTAGATATTGGGAGCTTGATAGGGCTTTTAAGAATGTGAAACTGATGACATGGTATGACATTAGACATACATCTGAAGTTGGATGTGAAACTGATGAGATAGTATGACATTAGACACATCTGAATTTGGGTGGGAAACTGATGAGATGGTGTGACATTAGACATACATCTGAAGTTGGATGTAAAACTGATGAGATGGTGTGACATTAGACATACATCTGAAGTTGGATGTGAAACTGATGAGATGGTGTGACATTAGACATACATCTGAAGTTGGATGGGAAACTGATGAGACATTATGACATTAGACATACATCTGAAGTTGGATGTAAACTGATGACATATTATGACATTAGACATACATCTGAATTTGGGTGGGAAACTAATGAGATGGTATGACATTAGACATACATCTGTAGTTGGATGTGAAACTGATGAGATGGTATGACATTAGACACACATCTGAAGTTGGATGTAAACTGATGAGATGGTATGATATTGGACATATATCTGAAGTTGGATGTGAAACTGATAAGATGGTATGACATTAGACATACATCTGAAGTTGGATGTGAAACTGATGAGATGGTATGATATTAGACATACATCTGAAGTTGGATGTGAAACTGATGAGATATTATGACATAAGACATACATCTGAAGTTGGATGTGAAACTGATGAGACGGTATGACATTAGACATATCGCTGAAGTTGGATGTGAAACTGATGAGATGGTATGACATTAGACATACATCTGAAGTTGGATGTGATACTTATAAGATTGTATGACATTAGACATACATCTGAAGTTGGGTGGGAAACTGATGAGATATTATGACATTAGACACACATCTGAAGTTGGGTGGGAAACTGATGAGATGGTATGATATTAGACATACATCTGAAGTTGGGTGGGAAACTGATGAGATATTATGACATTAGACACACAATTGAAGTTGGGTGGGAAACTGGTGAGATGGTATGATATTAGACATACATCTGAAATTGGATATGAAACTGATGAGATATAATGACATTAGACATACATCTGAAGTTGGATGTTAAACTAATGAGATGGTATGATATTAGACATACATCTAAAGTTGGATGTGAAACTGATGAGATGGCATGACATTAGACTTCCATCTGAAGTTGGATGTTAAACTGATGAGACGGTATGACATTAGACACACATTTGAAGTTGGATGTAAACTGATGAGATGGCATGACATTAGACACACATTTGAAGTTGGATGTAAACTGATGAGATGGCATGACATTAGACATACATCTGAAGTTGGATATGAAACTGATGAGATGGTATGACATTAGACTTCCATCTGAAGTTGGATGTGAAACTGATGAGATGGTATGACATTAGACACACATTTGAAGTTGGATGTAAACTGATGAGATGGCATGACATTAGACATACATCTGAAGTTAGATGATGGCTGTGGAAAAAATAAACTATAAATAGAGATGGTTGTAAATATTGAAGTATATAAGAGGAGTGGAAGAAAGCCGTTGAGATTGTAAAATAAAAGAAACAATCGGGAGATGTGTGGGCGATTATGAGATCGTATGAAATAATGAACCAAGAACTAAATATGAACTCTTGCTCTGAACGGCCAGATTCATAGTGAAAGTAACTCACTTAAGGGCTGTCAATATTCTTGTTATCTCTTGTCTACGAGGCAGACCAGTAGAATTAAAATAGTTTCAAATCTAATTTCCTTGAGAGGGGAAGCGCCTCGTGCGCCTGACATTCATTGACACTTGACTAACATCATTTGGTAGTCTCTTGTTTTGTTCCCTTTGACGGCTTTCTCATAGGATTTATATTGATCATTGTAGTAGCTCATGCTTAGTCCGAAATAATTTAACTTCAACTTTAATAGAAAATCATATAAGAAGATTTGTGTTATTTGGATTGAGACTTAAGCGTTATAAAATATTTTGTTTGTGTCCAAGCAGTGCCAGAAATAACAATAAAAAATATATAAACTTCCAGAAACCAAAGTGTAGAATTTCAAACAAGATGAATTGATGGTGATATTTTCCATTTCAAAGTTGTTATATAATAATAGTAGATACTATTTCTGAACTATTGTTAGCCTACAGACCTCTGTAATTATGACCCAACAGAAAACCCCTCAAAAATTGAGTATTTCAATTACAAACAAAAAGAGGCTGAAGTTCAAAGACAGCCCAACTCTAGTGACCACAAGTTCAAAGACAGTCCAACTCTAGTGACCACAGGTTCAAAGACAGTCCAACTCTATTTACCACAGGTTCAAAGACAGTCCAACTCTATTGACCACATGTTCAAAGACAGTCCAACTCTATTGATCACAGGTTTCAAAGACAGTCAAACTATATTGACCACAGTCTTAAAGACAGTCCAACTCTATTGACCACAGGTTCAAAGACAGTCCAACTCTATTGACCACAGGCTCAAAGACAGTCCAACTCTATTGACCACAGGTTCAAAGACAGTCCAACTCTATTGACCACAGGTTCAAAGGCAGTCCAACTCTATTGACCACAGGTTCAAAGACAGTCCAACTCTATTGACCACAGGTTCAAAGACAGTCCAACTCTATTGACCACAGGTTCAAAGACACTCCAACTTTATTGACCACAGGTTCAAAGACACTCCAAATTTATTTACCACAGGTTCAAAGACACTCCAACTTTATTGACCACATGTTCAAAGACACTCCAACTTTATTGACCACAAGCTCAAAGACAGTCCAAATTTATTGACCACAGGCTCAAAGACAGTCCAACTCTATAGACCCCGATAAAATCTTTAATTAGGTATTTTTTTATAAAAATAACGTAAGTGGCTTTTTAAGGTAATGTTATTTTTAATATGTTAATTAGTAATTTATTGCGATGGTTGAAAGCTTACGTTACTAGCCATCCCGACAATTCGCGGTGAATTTTTGTTAACGCCAACCTCATGTCATTATAAGCATTTAATTACTTTAATCCTCTGAATGAGACATGCAGATACATAAGGAACTGCTCGAAAGGCAAACATTGTGCCCTTTTGGTATGATTGATCATTACCGCACTGGAATTGTGTGAGCAATTGCTCATTAAGCACGTGTGTGTCACAAACTGGGGCGTCACTACAGGGGGGACGGACGTTGGAAGTGTGGACCGCACCGGGCGACACCATCACAAAGGTTGGCAACAAAAACGTAATAAGAGGTCATACTTATTGCCTTAGATCATACTTATTGCCTTAGATCATACTTATTGCCTTAGATCATACTTATTGCTTTAGGTCATACTTATTGCCTTAGGTCATACTTATTGCTTTAGGTCATACTTATTGCCTTGGGTCATACTTATTGCCTTAGGTCATACTTATTGCCTTAGGTCATACTTATTGCCTTAGGTCATACTTATTGCCTTAGGTCATACTTATTGCCTCAGGTCATACTTATTGTCTTAGGTCATACTTATTGCCTTAGGTCATACTTATTGCCTTAGGTCATACTTATTGCCTTAGGTCATACTTATTGCCTTAGGTCATACTTATTGCCTTGGGTCATACTTATTGCCTCAGGTCATACTTATTGCCTTAGGTCATACTTATTGCCTCAGGTCATACTTATTGCGTTAGGCCATATTTTAAATCTCGAACACTCATTGCCACATAGGCGTTTTACTACTTTTACTGTTATTATTTATTTTTAACCGATAAACTCAAACCAAAATAATTATAATAATAATTAAATAGCTCTTAAACGTACTACTTAGCTTTCACTTCGTCCTTTAACAAAAATATTTTTCCCCATATGCCGCGCGACATGGTAACTTGAACTTGAGGGTGGAGGTCTGGGGGGCGTAACCAGAAAGTTGGCGGGGTGCCTCGAAAAATCACGTGATACTCTGATCATTAAACCCGACCATTGTACGCTGTACATTTAAATAATTGAGAATTGCCTTTCATACCTTTGATTTTCAGGTGATTAAAAGAATTAAGTCTGATTATTATCATAACAATAGATCAGGTGGAGCTGTTTTCTGTGTTAACGGCAGCGGTATCGATTCAATCCCGCGGAGAAGTGAAGTTAAATTTGAATCAATGTCTTTATAAACAAGGCAATGACAGAGTCAAATGGTAACAAACAAAACATCACGCGTCCAATCAATGACCAGAAAAAGTTGTGCACGAGATGTGCTCACCATATCAGCCACAGCTAATGATCCATCGACAGAGATTTCGCCAGTAATTAAAACATCCGCCGTGCAAGCGTTAATCAGCCGCTCAAAGAATCCAACACGAAATAATCACTCTTATTTCCCCCAAGCCGATGCTCACAGTTACAGCGGCTTTAGTGCCGCAATGCCAGGTCCTCTGTGGCAGTTCAGGGCGTAGGATTGTAGCTCAGCCTCCCCCATCAACCCACACCCCGCCGTTTCAAGCGCCGTTGGCGGTTCTAAACCCCCAATACTGGCGAACTCGTGTGTCCAGCCGTTATTTCCCCCTCCTCTACCACATTTCTGGTCTTTAGTAAGAGCTGATGGAATCTTCTTCACGTAGATAAATCTCCTCTGGTAGCAGGCAGGACGCTTCAAGGTAATCCTTGAAAAGTAACTCCCCGGGACAACTTTAGTTAAATCAACTCAATGCTAATTAACGTCAGAAATTAAATGAAGGGATTTCAACAGGTTTACCGCACGATTAAACGTAAGAATTCTATCACATAGAAATGGCATGTAGATCTCCATCAACCCGTAGACCAACGGTGGCCATATCTTGACTCGCGAGCAGCATGAATGTCGTATTCAAAGATGGTTCGATCTTGCCATGAAAATTGTTATGAAATTTTCTGCTGTTGAAATGGAGGTCATAAAGTTACAGGAAGATCAGGGGTTTGGCGAGGATACACAAGAAAGAATCGTTGATAGATTTCTATAAGCTCATGCGAGAAGTAAAATATCGTCAACTTATGAAATCTAGTAGTCGACTTACATCCATTTTCTTAGTGGTGTGAATCTTTGTACCTCCCGATGAAATTCACCAAATCAAAGCATCGAGCAGTCTTTTAGTCATTTAGTAACTAGCATCTGGCAGAACTTCTTCTCATCTCAACTACTAGTCACAATCAAGATTCAAAGAAACTTTACGGTTTTGTCTTCGAGCTCACCCTAAAACAATAATTAACTACAATGAAATGAATCCAGATCATTGAAGATTACATGTGACGACTAACAGTTTAATTAGACAGTGTGCCTCCCTAAATGGTGGTGTCCCTTTCCCCCCATATTACATCTGACAACTAACAGTTTAATAGACAGTGTGCCCCCTATATGGGGGTGTCTCTTTCCCTCCATATTACATGTCTCAATTTTTTTTGAATTGAAATATAATTAAGTTATTCCACCGTAAAATACCGAATACTGCTCTATGTAAATGTAAGTATGCTTTAGAGCTCCAATATGTGCGTTACATCATGTACATCAAGCAAAATTACCAGTGCTACTTCAAGTACTAATAGCAGTGCTACATCAATTAGTAGCAACAGTGCTACGTCAAGTTGTAGTACCAATGCTACATCAGGTAGTAGTATAAGCGCTACATCAATTAGTAGAACCAATGCTACATCAGGTAGCAGTATCAATGGTACATCAAGTAGTTGTACCAGTGCTACATCAAGTAGTAGTACCAGTGCTACATCAAGTATAGTGGCAGTGCTACATCAAGTATAGTGGCAGTGCTATGTCAAGTAGTTGTACCTGTGATACGTCAAGTAGTAGTAACAGTGCTACATCAAGTATAGTGGCTGTGATACGTCAAGTAGAAGTATCAGTGCTACATCCAGTAGTAGTACCAGTGCTACATCAAGAATAGTGGTAGAGCTACGTCAAGTAGTTGTAACAGTGCTACGTCAAGTAGAAGTACCAGTGCTACATCAAGTATAGTGGCAGTTCAACGTCAAGTAGAAGTACCAGTGCTACATCAAGTAGTAGTACCAATGCTACATCAAGTATAGTGGCAGTGCTACGTCAAGTAGTTGTAACAGTGCTACGTCAAGTAGAAGTACCAGTGCTACATCAGGCAGTAGTACCAATGCTACATCAGGTGGTATCACCAGTATTAAATCAAGTAGTAGTACAATGAAGGAACCTAGATGCAGAAAATCCTCTCGAACTGAGCTTAGAAAGAGTAGGGGAGAGTAATAGCGAAAGGTTTATAGCAGCGGTCCTCAAACTTGTTAACTCCTTTAAAAATATTTAAGTAACTAGTGTTTTACCCGTCAAAAATGACGGAAGTTTTCATAATAAATATATTTCAGCTGAAGTATATTATTTTATTTTTTTTAAATACAAATCACTGATCAGATATTAAAAAATGTAATACAGAACTTCCATTTTTTTTCCATTTATTTTTATTTTATTAATTTATTTCCATATTGAAAAATTTGAAACAGACGTTTGACAAGAGCTATTTTTGGTGCAATATTTTGTTTTCTTCACAGGTTGTTTTTAATTTTTTTTAGCGGTGCTCTACTTTTTAAAATTAGTAGCGTTACGGACAGACGGACGGACATACACAGCAAATTTTGTATATTGATAATTGAAATTGTGGAATGTTTACTTTTAACAAAACACGTTTTAAAAGACATGGTTTTAAAGTACAGTGGAACCACGGACGGATACCAAAAAGGACATATACAAAACTTATTATTTCATTAAGAAAATTGGAAATAGAGGGGAAATGATTAATCCGTCCCCGTGAAAAGAAAGCATATTGGTTTTAACATATAATAATAATAATAATAATAATAATAATAATAAAATGATAATTTATATAGCGCTGTATCCCAGCAAGGAGCCAGGCTCACAGCGCTTTACATGGAAATAACAATACATATATCAATAAAAAGAAACATTCATATCATATTAACTACATAAATGACAATACGCTATACTCAATACATCAGCTACGTTAATCATTTAAAGAAATGTTGTTTTATTAATTTTGAAAATAAATTTTAAAAAGATGTGTCTTAAGTGCAGTCTTGAATGACTTAGCAGTTGAAATGCTACGGATGTGTAATGGAAGAGAATTCCATTGTTTGGCTGCACAAAAAGAGAATGACCTTTCGCCAAATGTTTTAGTTCTTGTCTTAGGAACACAGAGAATGCGTGTATCTGCAGAGGAGCGTAGCTGACGACTTGGTGAGTAGACTGACAAAAGTTCAGTAAGATATGAAGGGCATGAGCCAGAAAAGAAGTTGTGACACAGAACGGCCAGTTTGTAATCAATTCGGGCTTGTATGGGTATATACATTGATTGGCGTGGTTGTATACAATAATGTAAACACTTTTTAATTTTAAAAAATGCATAAATAAAAAGAACTAAGACGAACTATTTTGTGTTATCCTGATCAAAAGCAACTTTCAACATTGTGTAATGTCCCTGATTCTTATTTTGTCATCGATTTAAAGTCCTTCGCAACGATAGCCTATTTAATAAAGTATTTGTTTTTCACAATCATAGCAAACGCTTATCTTCCCGTTCGGTATTCTGCAACCAAGTCCCGAATACGCACGCCAATTTCATCCCTTACACCAGAGGCGTCTAAATATTTTGCATGGCGGGCCATATTCCTTGAATTATACACATTCGCGGGCCGGTTTAAAATAATATATTAGGGCTCGTACTGATTAAAATGAAATTGATAGATAAATAGATTTTAAAAATTAATCGATTAATCGAGATTCATATTTCACGAAACGGTTAAGTCGAGGAAATTCCACGGCTCACTAATTTTGTGATGTAACACAACGAATTCGTTGTGCTATGCAAGAAATAAGAAAAACCTTTTTGTTTACGTATGCATCCATCCATCCGTGTGGCACTACAGCCCATGTAGGGCTTGGGCCTGTCTCACGACCTCCTTCCACTCAGGCCTTATCAACGCCTTTCTTCTCCAATATTGGATGCATTTACAGGTATATTTCGATTTCAATTGGTATCAGTTCAGGCTTTATTTAGTTGCTTGCCTTTCGTAACAGGCTTTTTGTTTTTTTCATGGCTGAGTTGTGAGCTCTGCGCACAACCATCTGGTGGGTTGCCCCTCACAGCTCTCTGGATAGCTGCCGTTGTTCGGGTTGGGTCCCTAGCCTTTGTGGATCCTTTAAATTCCTAAAAGGCAGTAGGGCTGATTTTGGTCCACCCCAGGTATTTTATTTTCCCGGTACCCTACATATCTGGTGGGCTTTCCCCTATCCACCGGCTGGGGAGGCGCTCGATAGAAGATCAGCATCTCACATGAGGTTGACGTATGGACGTCTAAATAAATAATAATAATACGGGGGAAAAGTATGTAAGTAACAAAAATTATAAACTATTGATAAATTGAAGAAAAAAAATAGAAATATTTTTCTTAAATTTCAATAGAATTTTAATCGATTAGAATTTTTAACGTTAATTAATTAATTAATCGTTAATTTTCACAGCCCCCAAAAATTATAAAAATGACACATGTTGAGTTGCTTTTTTTAAAGCAAAATGTTAAGGTGAAGGGTCAAACAGATCTTGAATTCAGTAAATAGGTGAGGTCAGGCTCAATACCACTTGCTTGTATATACGTATACTATCACGCATGTGAGAGTCACTTATTCTCGACATCACACAGCTTTTTGTTAAAATTCCTCACTGAAATGTCTGCTAACCCAAATATGTCGACCCAAACAAGCAGAGCATTTTGTTGCCAAATTTACGAATCTCTTTGAATCTCTCTTTATCCAGCGGACTGAAAAAGTCAATGCAGAAAACTGTTGTCTGTTGCGAAATTTAGCATAACTCTGCAACTTAATTTGTTCCAGTTGCAGAGTGTTGCTGAATGGTGTGGAGCAGGGGTCTCCTAACTTTTCTACCCAAGGGCCGCATTAACTGTCAAACAGCAGTTTACGGGCCGACTACTAACCCCCAGCTAATAAGTTTTGTGGTAAACTGCAGGTAAAAATGGAATCTTTTCTTTGAGATTAAAAGATCTCCAGGGGCCGGATTAGAGGGCTCCGCGGGTCGTAGTTTGGAGACTCCTGGCCTGGAGCATCACCAGGGTCAACAGTGAAAGGTTAAAAAAAAATTATAATCATCATTTCATTTTCAATAGTTGCAAAGTTCTTAATGAGTCTTTGAAATTGATCAGTCATGGATTAGACATCTGCAACATACTTCTGTATTTGCACATTGAAGCTTCTTTCCGAAAAACGTGTCATGATTTCCTGTTGTGTGTGTGTGGTGTGGGGGGTGGGGGATGTGTGGTATAAGGCTGCAGTTAAGACAGTTGCCTTTGAAAAGTTGCAGCTTGTTCCCAAAGGCCTTGATATATGAATATAATTAGCTTACGTCTTAATGCAAAATCTGCCAGCAAAGCATGATCATATAGTTCTGGAATTAATTATTTTTCTTTGAAACGCCATATTTCTTTTTATTTGGGCAGAAGTTTTGCTCCCCAACTGAGCCATCTTACATCATTAGGATAAACAACATTTTTTTTATTCTTGCTGGGTCTCAAGAAGAATCTATTGAAACTGGCAGTGAATAAGGGCTTTAGAGCAAGAAGAGTTGATAGCTTTTATCACTGGTTGAAAGACATTCTCATAGAGACAACAAATAACTGATGTCACAGTCCTCAGTGATAATCTCATATAGACAACAAATAACTAATGTCACAGTCCTCAGTGACATTCTCATACAGACAACGGGCCCATCAGTGAAGTTATTAATATTTCATACCCCCTAACTGCAATTACAAGATGGCAAATCAAAAGCCGACACGTTCAGCTGGTACAGAAGGCGACACCGGAGATGATGTCACGCTGGGCCGAGAAATTACACGAGTTTTTCCCCCTGCTCATCAGTAAACAAAGTTTGAAAAACAGAAAAGAAACTAGCAAAGTCGTTACAAACAAGGAGATTAAGACCCGGAATTAGGACGACTGAAGATAGGTGATCATATAGGTAGGACGACTGAAGATAGGTGATCATTTAGGTAGGACGACTGAAGATAGGTGATCATTTAGGTGGGACGACTGAAGATAGGTGATCATTTAGGTAGGACGACTGAAGATAGGTGATCATTTAGGTAGGACGACTGAAGATAGGTGATCATATAGGTAGGACGACTGAAGATTGGTGATCATATAGGTAGGACGACTGAAGATAGGTGATCATTTAGGTAGGTCGACTGAAGATAGGTGATCATTTAGGACGACTGAAGAAAGGTGATCATATAGGTAGGACGACTGAAGATAGGTGAACATATAGGTAGGACGACTGAAGATAGGTGATCATATAGGTAGGACGACTGAAGATAGGTGATCATATAGGTAGGACGGCTGAAGATAGGTGATCATATAGGTAGGACGACTGAAGATAGGTGATCATTTAGGTAGGTCGACTGAAGATAGGTGATCATTTAGGACGACTGAAGAAAGGTGATCATATAGGTAGGACGACTGAAGATAGGTGATCATTTAGGACGACTGAAGATAGGTGATCATTTAGGTAGGACGACTGAAGATAGGTGATCATTTAGGTAGGTCGACTGAAGAAAGGTGATCATATAGGTAGGACGACTGAAGATAGGTGATCATTTAGGTAGGAGCGAGTTTGTGGGGGGCGCTATCAAAGTCTGGAACTAAAGAGTTTTGAAAGTAATTTTTACAACGGCAACATTCATTAAAAGAATTAATGTCACGCTGAAATTACCCGATCTGGTAATCTTGATTAGCAAGGTTATTTTTGGCTCGAATGCACAAAGGAATGGCGTTGAAGAATTAAAAAATAAAATCAATATTCACAATTTGCTATGTATGACACGTCCGTCCGTCCGTTCGTAACGCTACTAATTTTAGAAAGCTGCGCACCGAAAAAAAGCCTTGACAAAAATTACTGCACCAACAAATAACTCTTTTCGAATGTCTGCATAAAAATGTTCAATATGGAAATGAATTAATAAAATAAAGATAAATAAAATAAATGAAATTTCTGCATTACATTATTTTTTATTCTGATGTGTATTTTTTCAAAATTATTTGATTTCGGCTGAAATACATTTATTTGAAAACTTCCGTCATTTTTGGCGAGAATTACAATAATAAAGAGCAATGTATATTATAGTGAGTAATCAATGTGATGGCATCTCAATCGCAACTTTTGTGTAGTTGATATCTTTCCTCTTTGCCGCAATGATTTCCGTTGTCACTCGTTTACATTCAGAAAAACATATTATATTCCAAATAGTATAAAAGATATTTGAGCTCGAAAATAAATATTTATTTGAAATATATTTCTACCATGTATGATGATATTTTTGAACACACGTGGCCCACTCGCTCAGTGCGTTCAACGACTACACTGGTACTTCCCTGAGTCACTTCCCCTGTGAGCTTGTTCAAAGATGGGGAGGAGAATATCACAGAAAAGGTTATTACAGAGACAAAATCTAAGACTTCATTTTAAACAACTAATTAATAGTAATTGTAGTATGACTTAAAGACACTCCACGCAGGTAGGCGGTGAAACTTCTAGTTACCTTACGAATTTAGTCAATAATATTTTCTGTGACATTTGACAGTTTTCTGGGTTGTAAAACCAGAACCACTAACTGGACACGTGCTTGTCCAACGGCTGGTTAAATAGCCTACCAGGATTTAGCACAGATAATGTGTACAGGTCACTCATTTAGTACAATGTAGTGAAAATCTTATGATCGATTTTTCATTCAAAACGTAACGTGTTGGTAACCTACAATTTCTTAACACCATGTACAACTGACAGTGTATTCAGAACATGACGTAATTCGGTAAACTCAAAGCTAAAGACCAAACTACGGGTATCCTCTAGAATCTAGAACTTTCTGGAGAAATTTCACAATTTTAAAAAACCCGGTCAGTGGGTTAAATTTAACTTCATGAATTTTTGAACAGTCCAGTGTAGCCCGTGACATGTGACTGGTATTGCAAAATAACGCAACGGGTTTACTTCTCACCTTCGAACTTTCAGCCGTGTTCAAATATTCCGTTCCAGGACAAACATCAAGTATTTATTTTTAAACTAGTGTATCCAGGGTGATCGAGTAAACAAATTTTCCAACAATGAATTCCACTTAGAAAATTGTGTGGTCGTTGACGCACTGGGTTTGTTACTTCGTTCACAAATTCGGACTTTATGAACAAGGAAAAAACCACCATGGGCCTAAATAATTTAATTATAGACAGTGTCTAGTCATGCGTGAACTTATAAACCTACTTAACGGAACAAAGTCCCGATACGCCTCAAGCTATGGATGGAGGAACACACACAGCACGAGAACAAGGTCGCAATAACAAGGAAGGCTGAACTCCGCTGAACGTTGAAAACGTAAGCAAGAGATGAAACGTAGGACGGCCTCTGAAGATAACCCAACAAACAAGAGGAGAAATGAATTGAGCCCTTGATTAAAACCACTGAGCTGACGTTACAGGGGGGACACAATCACTGGTGATGACCACAGAGTTAACCTAGTTAGAATACAATCACCGCGAGACCCGTATACACGCATCACAATCTGAGAGAACTAGGAAATACCACGTGAAGTTATCTGAAACCATTCTTAATGGCATTGTGTTTAAAGTCAAAGGGCTGGCGGGTTTGCAAAGAGATCGGGGTGGAAGGAATGAAATGTCGCTTCGAGGGTTTTGAAACTTTGTATCCTATCGTTTTCAAATATGATAGGAGTCTAATTAATAAATGTTTTGTTTTAAATATGTTCTTCTTTTCCATTTCAAATGTCTGATGACAACATAGATTTCACATCCAGGGTTTTCAGCTGCAATTTAAATGAAAACCAGCTGGTCGTGTTACAAATTAACTAAATTGATTAATAAAAAAGTGAATTTCTTTTTAACTGCTGACACTACTGAGTACACAATAACGATAAGTCGGTGTACTGATCAGAAACAAAAGTCGACATCAGCACGAAGTAAACGATCATAATCATATTTCTGTAGTCGCCAAGGCAACAAAATGAAAATGCCTTATTAACCAGATCTTTAAAAAAAAAAACAGGCCTATAACGTCGTATACCTGGTAACAGCTCTAGTAAAGTCGTGTAATATGACCTCAATGACCTCTTATATCTGGAAACAGCTCTAGTAAAGTCGTGCAAAATGACCTCAAAGACCTCGTATATCAGGTAACAGCTCTAGTAAAGTCGTGCAAAATGACCTCAATGACCTCGTATATCTGGTAAAAGCTCTAGTAAAGTCGTGTAAATGACCTCAATGACCTCGTATATCTAGTAACAGCTCTAGCAAGGTCGTGTAAAATGACCTCAATGACCTCGTATATCTGGTAACAGCTCTAGTAAAGTGGTGTAAATGACCTCAATGACCTGGTATATCTGGTAACAGCCGTCTTGTAGTCATGTATAATGCATTCCTCTAATGCTTTGTTTTAACTATATAGACTACCACTTGGGATCTGGTGGATGAAAACTCGCATGGAACTTTAAACTAAGAGATATATTAAAATTTGAATGAATAAAACTTGAAATCAAAAGGGCTAATAAAAATATACTAAAATTAGAAGACAGGGAAAAGCTCTTCTGTTTTCCAACTTCGCTGAATGTTAGGGATTTTGTTGAGAAATCAAGAAAATAACAGAAAACATTATTCAGCCGACACGAAAGAGCATGAATATATGTTACAAAGTTTTAGTTACGTGACTGGGGCTTATCGTACTGGTGGGGATTATGGTATTAGGATGTGTCAGTTAGGGGCATGACCGTATGAGGAAACATGACAATGTTACTTCCCCATAATAAAACGCCAATACTACAGACTGACAAGAAAGCTCAACACACACTACAGACTGACGTGCTATAACCATAGTATAAACTAATGGTGGCGAACCTTTTTGGGGCCGCGAACCGAAATCAACCACAACCTACATATTACATTTATTCGCAAGTCTGCTGATGAAGGCTCTGCGTGCCGACTGTGGCACACATCCCATAGGTTGCCATCACTGATATATAAAATATTCAAGGAAAGTGCAATAAGTAGTAAATAGAGCTGCCGTGTTGCGCAACACGTTAACAGTAACTTCCTGGGTACTTATTTGTTATCCGATCACCTAAAAATTTATTTATTATTTTGACATGAACTGTAGTGTCTGTAGGCATCCCAACGATACTTAAACTATTACTACAAAAATAAATGTTAATATAATTTTATATCTATAAAATTAAAAGGAGTCCCATTGTCGCGTTCATTTCATTCCTTTACATCTTTCCATGGCCGCTCGATTTGTTGGGTGTTAGCAACGGTATTAGCATTAGGATCGACGAAATGTGGGCTGTGATCAACTGTTTCATGAGTGTAAGTGTAATCCACGCCAAAGTAGAAAAGAAATGGTGATATTATATTACAATTGATAATGCATAAATACGCTTATTATTATTATTATTATTATTTTTAAGTTACAAATTTAAATCCTACTTTCTTTCATTTATCATTAAGTGTTTTTAAAATCGGTGTTGTTCTAATTCTTGTCAAATTTCAATATAGTTAAATTAATATATTGAATATATTATATAGTCAATCTTGTTAAGTATTTTATACTGTATTAGTATTGCTTATCAATAATAGTATTATTTATTTACAGCAGTTAATACAAAACAACAAATAAAGATTGTTTTGTTGGTTAGATAAAAAAACAAGAACCACTTCCTGAAATGGACTTCACACAAAACCTGCGTTTCTTACAAACATGTACACACCATGAAAAGTAAGGCGCTATTTATGAACAATAAATCTTTGACAGAATAAATGTATAGACTGCGGCTCATACTCAAAGCTTACATACCCTTGCTTGCTAGTCTCATTCAAATATAAACCAGTCAGTTCAAAGCATGTAAAGGATGTAGGCAAAAGTACTACTTTATAGTGCTCGGTAATCCTAACTTGTTGAAAGCGAAAGGATCTAAAGTACGTGTAAACAATTGATTTTTATCATTTCACTTCAGTTCTTTGAAAAATAATAGTAAAGCACATTATAATTATAGGTTTTCATTTAAACTCCTAATGGAATGGATAAGAAAAGAAGAGCTCCTTCAATGGTTCAGTAATCCCGACATTCGCATCACATCGACATCAAAACTTGCGCAATAACAACACTGAACTAATTACACATGGGTTGTAACAACGACTGACTTGATTACACCAGAGTTGTTACATAACTGACTTGATTAGACCAGCATTGTAACAACGACTAACTTGATTACACCAGAGTTGTTACATAACTGACTTGATTACACCAGAGTTGTTACAATAACTGGCTTGATTACACCAGAGTTGTTACAATAACTGACTTGATTAGACCAGCATTGTAACAACGACTAACTTGATTACACCAGAGTTGTTACATAACTGACTTGATTACACCAGAGTTGTTAATTCAAGCGTTCTGAACACAGGTGTGTGTGCGCGCGCGTGAGTAGATGGGTGTTGTTGTGAGTTTGTGTGTGTGTGAGTTTATGTTTTTATCAGGTTTTTTGGGGGGATTATTACAGATTTTTATAACTGAAATCTATTAGTACTGACTAGAATTCATTGAAATTTATTATGATTTATTCGTTTATTTTATAAACATATTCTCATTGCATCAGGAATTTAGCACAAGTAATCTATTTTATTTGATATACTTTTACCTATTTATTTAACACAACTGATCTATAGTATTTGATAGCCTTCCACCTATTTATCACAAGTGAGAAATCTGTTCTGCCCCCAGGATGCAATAAATGGGTATATGTATAAATAATAAGATTACACGGCAGCCATCGATTGTGTAACGTAGATAAGCATCAGCGTGGGTCGTGGAGGGAGGAATACAGACATCGCTGGTAAACATTGGATTTGTTATTTATTGGACCACGTCCACAGACTAAACGACCCCAAATATTGGACCATGTCCACAGACTAAACTACCCAAACATTGGACCATGTCCACAGACTAAACGACCCCAAACATTGGACCATGTCCACAGACTGCCCGACCCCAAACATTGGACCATGTCCACAGACTGCCCGACCCCAAACATTGGACCAGGCCCACAGACTGCCCGACCCCAAACATTGGACCAGGCCCACAGACTGCCCGACCCCAAACATTGGACCATGTCCAAAGACTGCCCGACCCCAAACATTGGACCATGTCCACAGACTAAACGACCCCAAACACTGGACCATGTCCGCAGACTAAACGACCCCAAACATTGGACCATGTCCACAGACTAAACGACCCCAAATATTGGACCATGTCCGCAGACTGCCCGACCCCAAACATTGGACAACGTCCACAGCCTGCCCGACACCAAACATTGGACCATGTCCACAGACTGCCCGACCCAAAACATTGGACCATGTCCACAGACTGCCCGACCCCAAACATTGGACCATGTCCACAGACTGCCCGACCCCAAACATTGGACCAGGCCCACAGACTGCCCGACACCAAACTTTGGACCATGTCCCCAGACTGCCTGACAATAAACATTGGACCATGTGCCCAGACTGCCCGACACCAAACTTTGGACCATGTCCCCAGACTGCCCGACCCCAAACATTGGACCATGTCCCCAGACTGCCTGACAATAAACATTGGACCATGTCCCCAGACTGCCTGACAGCAAACATTGGACCATGTCCCCAGACTGCCTGACAGCAAACTTTGGACCATATCCCCAGACTGACCGACACCATACATTGGCCCATGTACACAGACTGCCCGACAACAAACATTGGACCAGGCAAAAGACTGCCCGACAACAAACTTTGGACCATGTCCCCAGACTGCCCGACACCAAACATTGGACCATGTCCCCAGACTGACCAACACCAAACATTGGCCCATGTACACAGACTGCCCGACAACAAACATTGGACCAGGCAAAAGACTGCCCGACACCAAACATTGGACCATGTCCCCAGACTTCCCGACACCAAACATTGGACCATGTCCCCAGACTGACCGACACCAAACATTGGACCAGGCACAAAGACTGCCCGACACCAAACATTGGACCATGTCCCCAGACTGCCTGAGAGCAAACATTGGACCATGTCCCCAGACTGCCTGATAGCAAACTTTGGACCATGTCCCCAGACTGCCTGACAGCAAACATTGGACCATGTCCCCAGACTGCCTGACACCAAACATTGGACCATGTCCCCAGACTGCCTGACAGCAAACTTTGGACCATGTCCCCAGACTGCCTGACAGCAAACATTGGACCAGGCCCACAGACTGCCCGACACTAAACATTGGACCATGTCCCCAGACTGCCTGCCAGCAAACATTGGACCATGTCCCCAAACTGGCTGACAGCAAACTTTGGACCATGTCCCCAGACTGCCTGACAGCAAACATTGGACCATGTCCCCAGACTGCCTGACAGCAAAGATTGGACCATGTCCCCAGACTGCCTGACACCAAACATTGGACCATGTCCCCAGACTGCCTGACACTAAACATTGGACCATGTCCCCAGACTGCCCGACCCCAAACATTGACCAGGCCCACAGACTGCCCGACACCAAACTTTGGACCATGTCCCCAGAATGCCTGACAATAAACATTGGACCATGTCCCCAGACTGCCCGACACCAAACTTTAGACCATGTCCCCAGACTGCCTGACAGCAAACATTTGACCATGTCCCCAGACTGCCTGACAGCAAACTTTGGACCATGTCCCCAGACTGCCTAACAGCAAACATTGGACCATGTCCCCAGACTGCCTGACAGCAAACATTGGACCATGTCCCCAGACTGCCTGATACCAAACATTGGACCATGTCCCCAGACTGCCTGACAGCAAACTTTGGACCATGTCCCCAGACTGCCTGACAGCAAACATTGGACCAGGCCCACAGACTGCTCGACACCAAACATTGGACCATGTCCCCAGACTGCCTGACAGCAAACATTGGACCATGTCCCCAAACTGGCTGACAGCAAACTTTGGACCATGTCCCCAGACTGCCTGACAGCAAACATTGGACCATGTCCCCAGACTGCCTGACAGCAAAGATTGGACCATGTCCCCAGACTGCCCGACACCAAACTTTGGACCATGTCCCCAGACTGCCCGACACCAAACATTGGACCATGTCCACAGACTGCCCGACACCAAACTTTGGACCATGTCCCCAGACTGCCCGACACCAAACATTGGACCATGTCCCCAGACTGCCTGAGAGCAAACATTGGACCATGTCCCCAGACTGCCTGATAGCAAACATTGGACCATTCCCACAGACTGCCCAACCCCAAACATTGGACCATGTCCACAGACTGCCCGACACCAAACATTGGACCATGTCCCCAGACTGCCCGACACCAAACATTGGACCATGTCCACAGACTGCCCGACCCCAAACATTGGACCATGTCCACAGACTGCCCGACCCCTAACATTGGACCAGGCCCACCGACTGACCGACCCAAAACATTTGAACATGTCCCCAGACTGTCCGACCCCTAACATTGGACCAGGCCCACAGACTGCCCGACACCAAACTTTGGACCATGTCCCCAGACTACCTGACAGCAAACATTGGACCATGTCCCCAGACTGCCTGACAGCAAACTTTGGACCATGTCCCTAGACTGCCTGACAGCAAACATTGGACCATGTCCCCAGACTGCC
>MUZC01000764.1:65849-76796 GCA_002072015.1 Radix auricularia | reverse complement strand
ATTATCAAACTAAAACAACTAGACGCCATTGTCAAACTAAAAGAACTAGACGCCATTGTCAAACTAAAACAACTAGACGCCATTTTCTTAATTTTATTTCAAAATGTTCATTCGAGGCGAAAAAAAATGAAATCTTGATAAGAATAATAATACATGTAGTTGAAATTATTGATTGAGCCCAGGAGTACTCAACTTCAAAGAATGTTACAAGACAAGAACACAGTGCTTAGCTGAGAATGTTACAAGACATCAATAACAGAAAATGTAACTCCTGTAAAAATTATAAACTGGATTTCTGATAGTGTAAAGTAAGTATTATTTAAGTACATGTCAGAGGTACTTTTTTGTACATGTTTGACTTGGCACTATACAAGTTTAACAATGACACAAGAACAGAAATGGGTTGAGGCTATACATTAAATACAATCAAAAGTGTAAAATATTAATATAGATAAAACTTGGCCCCATGCTCTAGGATTCTAGTAAGTGTAAATTTGCTCAATGTATTCACTTGCTTTTATAATCATTAAAACATCATTCTAACAAAACCATTTAACATCCACCAATCAAACAATTAACATACCATATGCCAATAAAGAAAATCATTTCAACAATTATTCTTAATGCTGACTTAATGATTATCCGTGATCACCTTTTCTGATTCCAAGTGAAGAAATCTAACTATTTACATCCTATATTACTTTAAAGTAAGCATATTCCTGCTGTCGGCATCAGCATAACAATGTCGCCATCTTTCACTGTGAAAGGCCTTGTCCTGGAAATAGATTTGCCGTGTACTTTAAGAAGTTGGCTTCTAAAATTTGGAAATATCCGTTTATTTAGTAACGTGTTGTTCGCGCTGCTGTAAGATTGATGCCTTTCGTTCAAATTGTTGACGGAAACGGTTTCTTCCTTGACATATTTAACCGTAACGAATAAATGTAGTCAAATTATCTTTAAAATTACTTAAAATTATAATGAAGAAATATGACAGCTCATCGTAAGGACGAACATTCATGTTGACCAGACATTGAGCCTGTAAACACCTCGTTTAGAGTAGAATTGAAAGCCAATGTAGAGCCAAGCAAGACATGGCTTGGCGTGACTGTTTCCATTAATCTTGGCTATGGAGCCACACAAAAAATCCACCAATAACAGTTCAAACTTGGCCTGCTAATGATGGCATCTTGTCCTCGCCGTATCAAAGTGGCCAGGACTCGTTTGTTTGCCTTCCTCTCGCTGACGGTCATTGTTCGCGTTTCGCGTCATTATTTCCCTGGCGGGCAATCCTTAGGCGCAAATTAACAGCCACAATTGCTTCTTAAGATGGGCAAATCTTCTCCCAGGGTCAGATATTCGGGGTGAGGGTTGGCAGTGTCCATACCGTGTCCAGCTGTCTGGGATTGAGCTAACGAGCACATAGATTTTCAAGTAAAAACACCGTTATTAAAACTGGCCAATCTACACCCACCTCCCAATATTTTGGTCTTAATCCTTGCAAGAAACTATCGATGTTATAAGGGGGGGGGGTCATTGAAGATATTTCCAAAAGGGGATAACGAACATTTTCTTATAATAACATAGAACTAAGCTTATTTCTGTACATGCCATGTGTCGCGTGATTGTCTGCTATTTCATATGATGAGAGCAATCTCTCGTGTCCCCAAAAATTGTCCCTCGAACTTACTTCATTTGGCTATCTTGAAGCACTCGTGTAACATATTTTCCTTAAAGCTAGCCTGGAGTTTAGCCCATTATGGATATCAAATACCCCTGTATTTAACAGCCAATCATGACGTGATCATTTTTATAGCAGCAATGAGACTAATTATGTTCACATATTTCTATCAGCAGCAGCTCGGTGAGTTATTTCTTATTCAAATATAAAGACCTGTTTCACCCAAGAATTAGAATGAAATTAAAAATTACATATACTTAAAACAAGAAAAAGCAGTTGTAAACACAATCATCAATTTAAATATTACATTTTAAAATCTATACTTTGGTAAATAAAATTTAATTTGCTACTTTGTTGATCATTTAAATAAAAACTACCGAAGCGCGTTTATGGGCAATATATTTTTGGCATACAAATAACTTCTGATAAAAGAGCTATTCAAAGTCGAGTCCATGTCAACCAACACGGAATGAACTTAAAACACCTACAGGACTCTATTCTTATACTCTTATATTTTATATTTCCTACCGTGAGATCAAACTATTGATACACAATTATAGATTATAACCAAGACTTCATTTTCTGACGACATATTTTCATCATTATCTTACCAAAGATTGCATTTTTGTTTAGATTTGTCTCCTCTCTGTGTTTAAGATATTCATGATACAAATGGGTAAAACATAACAACACTTATACGCTTTTCCTATCATTGTAGTAGGGTGGGTTTTTTTTTAAATAGTTTTTTTTAATTATTTTTTTTTTTAAATAAAAGTCTCAAAAACAAGTTTTTAACTTCTGATTCTATTATACGGGCTGGTGGCCATCAAGAATTTTTTATTGTATTATTTCTAATCTTCAACATCCCTAGCAAAAATTAGTGGGTGGTCATAGCGGGTGGTCATAGCGGTGACCGTTATACTACACACAGTATTATATACGATTACAGGATCTAATTTAACACGTTCAAACAAAGACCCGCGTAAAACAAAGGTGGGATTTTTTTTTTTATTGTTGTCTCAAATTTTTACAACACACGAAATTCAAGTTAACTTTATTGCAGTGTATCCTTTTGCCCTTCACAGTTCAAGTAGATTCTCCAGCAAATTCAATGTTAATGGTGACAACTATAGGTTAAGCTGTGCACTGTGCATGTGTTTGGGGACACGAAGCCTTACGTTGAACGCATCAGATGCTACACATTAAATATGGTGTGGGCATTGGAACTGTGTTGTTACCTTTAAATGAGCTTGAAACGGTTTTGCGCAGCAATGGATCTCCTTCAGATATTAAAATTCTCTTTACGTTAAATCAAGGACCATTAAGTTTTCTTCTTTTTTTCCTGTAAGAGGGGGAAAAAAAGGGGGGGGGTGCATTGACTATTTGAAATTTGAAACGAGTTATTTTAAGAATATACCTGAGTTTTTTCTAGACGCCTCATGACAGTAGAGAAGTGTTTGAATGTAGAATAATACGGGAAAAAGGACCAGGGGATTAAAATAATGTTGGAAATATGAGTATTTTACATTAAAGTAAACATATAAAAGAGATTTTCATTGCAGATCCAAAAGATATTCAACAAAAACTACCAAAAGTTTATTTCATTAAACTGCTATCGATATATTGGATTACTGGGTGAAATGATCTATTCAAAACATGGAGTATTATTTGAAGAGTTCCCTTACCACGCCAGAAATCCCCCTGAGAATGTAAGCTATCGCCCCTGGGACTGCCTTGTCATTTAAATGGTATCGATCTAAGAAGCGATTTCACGGGAGAAGACGAGGTTTGGGTTACACTGACAAGAAAGTCTGGCATGGACTCAAGGTTTATGGGCTGATGAATGCCTATAAAAAAAAAAGGAGGGTCTAAATAAATTGGATCGCATGGGCTCGCGTAAACAGAGGAGCGGGTGGGGAAGTGTGAATTTCTTACCCCTTTTGTTTACGCACTAAAAGTATGACGCTACTGTGGACACGTGATGAAAAGAACATAACCTGCTATATACCTGAGATGTAGAAAAAAAAACTAAATGTTTTTTTAAGTCGCGAGGTCGTACAGAAACAATCAATCGCGTGTTTGGGTTTTAATGGTGCCGTTACAAAGTCAAACTGAAATAGGCACAGATTGTCTGTATTTTAAAATGAATGACGGTAGAGCTGACAATATAAAACGTTCTATAACATTCTCAAAGTGAAAACTAACATTTTTTTAAACAAAACAATATTGTGAATTTTTTTCCAAAAAAGATTGCTGTTTTTTTTTTCCTCAGGTGGATATTTTAATGGTTAGCACTATCTCTATACAACTCAAACACATCGCAGACGAAGATGAATATTATGATTGCAACTTGAAGATCTTAAGTATGTTGGTGATTAAGGCTATAAGATATTGGTGGCGTTATTTCACAATACCGACAGGCTTTGTGACAAACGATTAAGTAAGAAAGAAATAAGATGTTTGTCAACAGTACCCCAATAGCATTTAACCCAGTAGAATGTAAAGACTTTCATACTGTGCTGATGTTATGTCTACGAGCTTCTCTGTAGTCAATGTTCCCTCTAAGCGGCCGCGCAGATATCTGACAGAGGCCGCGCAGCAGTTTTGAAGTATCGCTCGGAAAATTTGGATAGGAACATTATAAAATATGTGTGTGAGTGCACAAGAGAAATGAATGCTGAGCAGCTTTGCACACGACTTTCTTATTTTGCATAAGGACCAACGAACATTATAGGGAACATTGCCTGTCATCAAACAATTATCAAACAATCTTAGAGGAACATTTTCTGTAATGAAACAAGTATTTCGCAGTTTTTTATTTGTTCATTATTCTCTTTAGCTTTCAAGAACATTATGTTTTCTACTATTTACATTAACATTGGCGTAACTGAATGCAAAGCTTGAAAAAATACCTTACGTTGTTTAAATACGTGCGTATACATCATGTAACATATTGGAGCCCGGGCAAGAGACGGTTGAAGTATTGCTAAACAACATTTGCATCTCAACATTCATTAGACAACAATGGTTTATGAGAGTTATTTAGATCTATTATGTCAGCTGACAACTCCTTTATTAGGGAAGGGAAGTTATCAGTGAATGGAAAAGACGTAAACAGGGTAAGGGTTAGCCTGACAGCCTTTTTTTATACGCCTGATTGTAGTCTCACCCCTCATTTTGTCTACTAAGTTATCAGTAACCGCATAAGACAACATTAACCAGTGAAAGAACTCCGGGCCATGTTTCAGACTTTGTGTAAGACACATATCACACAAATAACAGTTCACTTATATGAAATACATGGGGGAATTTTTTCAGTCGATTTCATTATAAAATTTCTTTGTAAATAAACATAACAATTTCAACAAAATAAGTTAAATATACAAACACGGACTTCAATGTAACGTATTCTGCACTTCAGTTAATGACTGTTTTCAGCCAGTGGTGAGTGTACAAAGGAAAAGATCTCAGATATTCATGGCCAGGTGTTTACCGGACGAGTGAGTTTCAGTTATTGGCAGTATAGTGAAAATGTATTATTATTTATTTACATTGTCCAGAAAGACTTTATGCCAAGAATTTGGTCACAAGTCACATGTGCCCCGTCGTAGACCTGCTATTAAACATAATCAGTGAAAGATATCCAGGAATTGTCATAACCCAAACTACAATAACTTTGATCCTGCGCTAGTTTATTTTATGATTACAACTGGTAGCACTGTGGCACGGGCTCGTATGATTAATTAACTGAAGGGCTCACATATCCGTCTTCGGCTGACTTGTGTCTCTAATTACATGGTCACCAGCTGCGACATCTGAACCCCTTGGCTAAAGCCGTGGCTTCACATATGTTCACACACTTAGCTGACTTGATCCCCGGGTTCCGGTACTGGGGACAGTGGGATCCCGAGGGCGTACAGCTTGCTGGCATTGTAACGTTGGAACTGTGTAGACCGGAGGGGGTTAATGGCAGGGGACAAGTGATAGAACATTTGGAATGCGGGGACGTCAAGAGAGGGATAGGGATATGAATTAATGCAAGAGTCCGCCAACAAAGACAAGCGAAGACGGTAAATTGGCTTGGCACGATTGTGCCTCAGTTGGTGACAGGGGAAGGCACTAGCAGAGGAGATAACCGTGGATGGGGAAAAGTTGCACTTCGACTTTTAGGTACCGTCCGTTAAATAATTACAAAAACTTCACAAGTTTTGATATACAGCGAAACCGGTAGCTGATGTTTTACGGAAAATGTCAAAGGTTTAAGAAATAAAAAAAAAAAAAAAAAAAAAAAAAAAAAATGACCATGCCACCGTTTGTAATAATACTTCAAAAGAATGCGCCATTTGTTGCATTTGAACGTTCCGAGGATAACTTACTGGTATTCATAGTGTACCAATACGGGTGCCATTTTTAGAACACATCCATTTGAATCGGAAATTTATTGACGCACCCCAGTGGGTACGAGCTACAGAAAAAGTTTCATAAGAAAAGCAGACAGACGAAGCTACCTAATGATGAGCTGGTGTTGAACCGAACATACATTTCGCATCAGCTGCGGGTTGGGGTATGATATTAAAAATAAAGTTAAGAAGGGAGCAGCGACTATACAAAATTGATGAGTTAAATATGAAATGTAGCATTCAAATAGAAATTATATTATGGACATTAATAAATTTGCTTTAAAAAGCTATTACATAATATCCCACTACACTTGCTCCACAAATCATTAGCGGTGTTTAAAAATGTATACTCACACTATTACTATTACTTTGTTACTACATAATCACACTATTAATTTGTTACTATGTGAAGAAAAAGGTGTAATAGTTCAATCAGCTCTACTGATCCATCACAAAAGATAAGAACCATTGATAAATTGCATTCCTATTTTAGATGTGGTACTACTACTACTTCATACCATGGAAAATTAGAACATTTAATTTACTAAATAAATTTGAAACAAAGTTTACTTTAAGTACTTTAACCATTAACAACTATTTTAGGTTAAATTTGTTCAACTCAATATCATGAATCACAGAAACAAAAGTAGCCCAACGATTTATGAATTGATTTTTACTGGTTGAAAGATGATTAATCCATTTACAAGATTATGACTTTCTTAAATTAAAATGTTATCTTTATTTTGCTTTAAATAAACTGGATTTTAATATTTTGATTACAACTTTTTAATTATCTATATTGTGAAAAAAACTGAAAAGGAATAAAAATGTTGACCTTCTAAATACAGTAATGTATTGAATTAATTAAAAATTATTCAAATACAATAAAACAACAGGGAAGCACTTGTAAAGTCACTAACCCTAAAGTAAGCAAATAGAGAATTGTATATTTTTTTCAGCTGTGTATTCTCTTTGCATATTTATGGCTTAAACAGTAATAAAAAATAAACTTATAAAGGTTGCTGAATTCTGAGGATTGACCTTGAGATTATTTTATGATTAGGCCAAGGAGGGTTAAACTCATTATTTTTAAACTCATTTATTGTATAACTGGTTTAAGAAGAAAACATATCAAATATAATCCAAGCAATGGTGTTGGGATTGAGAATGTGTTTGCAGACAATAGCTGAACCTGGTATTAAAGCATACATAAATTCCGTTTTTGACATCAAAAGTGGGTGGTGCCATTTTGACACACCCTGTGGCGAAAAGAACTAACACTGAATATAGGTAATGAGTAATTGTATAATTATACATAAATACACCACTAGTTATAATACACCCCCCCCCCCTCACAAACAACAACAAAAAATTACAATTGAGTTTTTAGTATTATCACTTTGGTAATGTGAAAAGAACTTAATTGTTGCTCATAAATCAGTCGGTTGTTAAAAAATCAGATATTTGCCCTCAAAAAACGACATGGGCAAACGTTGACACATATAAAAAAAAATCAATGAAACCAATTTAGAGCATCATCTGAGCTTATAATTTAACAAATTAATTATATTTAATGAGATAATTTGATAAAATACAATAATTTAACACTCTTTATGTTTATAGTCTAAATTCAGCAGCGTGGCCATGAAGTTATCTGGCAGACACCGTGCAGCAGTTTAGAATTACAATGCAGCAAATTTTGATATGGATAATACAATATCTGTGTTTGTGGGGTGTAAAGTTTTGCACCCCAAAAAAGGATGCTGTGCAACTTTTCACATACGTTTTTTAATTTGCAAACGGACCAAAAAATGTTAGGGGGAACATTGATTTGGAAGTGTATTTTTTAATGCAAAAATGTGATACTAATGTGGTTTATAATGAGTTTTATTATATTCCTGTTACCAATTTCATAGACATAGCACTTTTTTTCTCTCTCAATACAAATATAAACATTTTATTAGAAACAAGCTTATATGTTTAAGGGGATTTATCATAATTATTTATATTCAATGGTCGAAAAGGAATCAAATAAGTGGAATCAAATCAGACTTTCCCTCATAGTCAATCTACATAATTAAATTCTCATTATATGTAGATGTCATGGCAGATGTTGAACTCTTTTTCCATTAATAATAATAGCACAATAAATTTCAAGATAGGAAAGAAGAAAATGAGTGAAGATTAGTTCTATTCAACATCTTTTATTCATAAAATCAAGGGCATGAATCTTTTAGCAAGGGTATCTGTGCATAATGATCTACTTGCTTTGTAAACGGACTAATAATATTAGTAATATGGGTACAAATAGTTATAGTATTAAAAGATCCCACAGACTAATAAGATTAGGGACCATCAATTTATGATTTTTAAATTAAGTTTAACCTATTAAAAGAAGCATACCTTGTGGACAGACAAAACTATTCCTTCTAGTTTTCAAGGCATCTAAATCTAACCTAGTGAAGTGAGTTACCATGTAATTTGTCACACAGAACTAGTATATATTGCAAAAAAAAATAGGGGCTCAAAGATTTTTAATAATAGTTTAAATTCCTGGTGTGAATCAATGTTTCTGATAAAGTTCGTTTCTCCGAGTGCAAAGTAATAAAAACAGGTGTACAAAGTTGCACAGTACAGCACCCCATTGCCATTATGGAGTATTAGTATTAGTATTAATTATAATCTATACTATAGTCTAAAGTCTATAGTGTTTATTCTGCAAGTTAAAATAAAATGAAATGTAAATTATTGTAAATAACTCATTAACAACTTAGTAATTTATAATACATGTTCTGCACTGAAAACTGTAATTCCATTGACATTGATACAATATTAATACAATTATTTATTACCATACAACTAATTCAATATAATTATTCAAGTAACTTACTTAATAAACTTAATTTACTCTAATTTTTTTAAATTTAGGTCCTCCCATTCCCATTATCATTAATTTTAATTGTACACAAAAAATCACATTATTTACAATTTTAACATGCACAATTATGACAATTATCATTAACACTATTTGATAACTTTAGAATATAGCATTATTATTTTTTAAAAATAAAAAGTTAAATTCTGACAAAACATTTGTTGTTGTTTTTTTTTTTAGTTTAAAAAAGTAAGTTTTACTTCTAAAAATTTTTAATTAGTTTAAATTAGCCTAATTAGCAAACTTTTTTTTTTACTAATTTTCACCTGCGGCTGCGGCCATCCGGTTTTCTTGTTAATATTTCTTTTTTCTTCTCTTTGGTGTTTAATCATATCATTTTTTCGCAAAACTTCGTTAACAAAGAACACATTACAATAAATCAAATCTGTTTTAAAATATACTTACAACATAATTGGCGATCTGTGTTTTCTTACAAATTTTAAGAAATCGTTCCGTTACCAAAGGACACAACTTAACCGGAAGTAATTGTGTTTGTTTACCAAAGTTAGTTTTTTTAAAATTTCATACTGGTACCTGCTAGTATAAAACTTTCTGGAAAAATTTAAAAACTTAACTCTTGTTTGAATGAGACTTTTTTGTTAAGATTAAGTAACTTATTTTAGTTAAGTAAGTATTAAGTTATTAAGTCTATTTAAGTAAAACAAAGTACAGAGAAAATCGCTTTAACACAAAAATAAGGGGAATGTATAATACTATATTTATTTCATGTTAAAAGAATTGGTAAGCCAAAGAATTTCGTGTTAAAGAGCATTACTGCTATTACTCATTAGAGTCATTACTGAAATATTTTAAGTCAATCTTTTAATAATTTAAAATCTTTTACTTTTATAATTTATCTTTATAAGTTTTATAAAATTTAACTTATTAATATAACTTACATAATCCTGGCATTGGGCTTTGCATAGTCATAGTAACTCGGCAGTGGCTATTGAGATGCTAGCGTCTTAATAGCCCACAGGCTATTGAGACGCAAACAAAATAATAAGCCAATGAAAATTAAGTAGTGTCCTTGACTGACATCACGCACCAAGTGGGGTCATGTTTTTGTGATGGTGTGTGAGAGAGTGATGATGTCACATGTAAATTAGCAACTTAAAATAAAACTTCTTCAAAAATGTTCGGTAGCTTGCTATTTCTTTTTTAAAAAAAAACAAATTACACAAACTATTTGGGTAAGAAGACTTATAATTAAGCTTTATTTATGAACTAATACTAATAATAGTAGACGTTTCGGCTAATGCCTTCATCAGTACAATAACATAAATAATTACTTACATAAATCTTAAAACATATTATATTATGATAAAAAATGAAAAGAAAGGAAAAACAAAAACAAAGAAGGACACATAATATAGGAAAAAGGAGGAAGTTAAAGTATCTAAAGTAACAGTGAAAGCCACAACGGGAAAACGATTTTGCGTATGGATGCGTACGAAGGAAGGGGGAGGGGTGTCTCCACTGAATGGGTACTTACGCACAACAAATATAATTTGCATAATACCAAGCCTAGTAACGTAAACAGCGCAGACTCTAACGGCATTTGTAACTGACTGATTGAGTCAAGACTGATATGCAATAATATTGTATAAATTATATTTAAATGCAAACGAAATTCTGAACTTTTAAATTCAGACCAAACGGAAACGTTCACACATTGCTAAAATATATCCGTCTGATTTATATTTCCATTTCTTGAAATTAGAAGATGTTTCTCTTTCGCCCAGTGTTTCAGCCGTTAAGTTATATAAACATAACGGGATGGCGATTTCACTGCTTATATCTTTATATTTTATAAGTTTTTTCGCCGTCCATGAATGACGCCATGCGATTTTTACCCCCCTTTCCCCATTGTCACAAAACGTAGACCCCCCTCTCCACAATATGACGGCACAAAGCTCTGATCCCCCCCCCCC
>MUZC01000764.1:29375-65793 GCA_002072015.1 Radix auricularia | reverse complement strand
AAATTACCACGTTTTAATTAACATTTTTGTCATAGAAATATTTCATATGTATTTAGTTCAAGTCTTCACTCTAAGTCAAATATCGTTAACACGCGTGAAGCCATTGAAAATGTAACTAAATAAATTGTGAGCAATCAAGTGGAACTTTTATCTAAAGTAGCACATTTTGATTTCTTAAACGTCGCCACACCCCCTTGTCTTACATCCTCACTCATGCGTTACCCTTCTCCGCCCCCACCCACAGGCGCGTGACGTCATGCATGGACGGCCCCTTCATGCATTGTTGAAGACAATAAAATTAGAACTTTCTATTACTTCAATTGTATTTTTTCAATAAATTCCACATGAAAAACACAATGTTACATTTAAATATGTATTTACTGTAAGCAATATAATATTTTTGTAGAAATTGTATTTAAAGTTGCGTATTTACATGTGACATCATATCTAACACACTTTCACACATCGTCACAAAGGCATGACCCACTCCCTTACCCCACTTGACGCGTGTTATTAGTCAAGGACGACCCCTAAATACGCCAACCTTAAATACTTAATTTTCATTGGCTTATTATTTTGTTTGCGTCTCAATAGCCTGTGGGCTATTAAGACGCTAGCGTCTCAATAGCCACTGCCTAGTAACTCATAGTATAGAAATAGTGGTAGGGATGGAGACAGACGTCCGGCGGCATCTCGGTTGTAATCTGAAGTTTGGTATGTACTAATTCCTGTTTCAATGTTGCAGTTCTCAATTTTTTTAGAATGTACCCCTAGGCTACATTTTTACTTAAATATTTCTGTAGTTGTGCTTATTGTGCCGTACACTATATAAATATTTAAGATATAACTATAACACTTTACAGTGACTCTAAAATTGAAATCTCCGACAAAATAAAATTGTGTGTGACCTCTAACCTCGATTATGTTTTTTTTTATTGTGTTTTCTAAATATTTAAGTGTATATTTGGAATTAAGCTTAACAAATTCCAAACTTCGGAGGCTACCTCACGGGATGTCATCAGCTGTACAGTTGGGACAATTTCCTTGGCTGCTCGTGCCTTCCCAGTCATTATAATCAGTTAAAACAGTTCATATAGTTTATTTAATAATATTTAACAATAGTGGGGTACATTTTCAAAAACATTAGAACTATAACCTTGAAACAGGAAGTAGACTAAAAAAATAATAAATAAACTTAAGATTACAACCGAGATGCCTCCGGACGTCTGTCTCCATCCCTACCGAAATAGTTAATAGGCATAGGGCCAGGCAATCCTCCAAACTATTTTACACTAATAAGGGGAAGTAACCAGATAGTACATGAAAGTATGTTATATTATATGTTATTTATTGATAAAAAATAGACAAGTGATATACATATTGTCCAATATATAACCATTCATCAAATACTAAATATTGTAATTGTCACACAGCATTTCCAAATAGCTGCCAAAAACATTCTGCTTGTGACTGCTGCACCACTGAAAAGCCGACAAGTAGTTTGCAAACAGAGCTTGACTTGAACCACTCTGATACCGGAGTTTACGTTTGGCTTGCATCCATAGTCCTTCGATAGTTTTAGTTCACTTCCTGCTAGTTGCGCTGCAGGTAAAACATTGGAAGTAATATTTATCGGAGCGGCTGGTCTACCTGCTATAGTTTGTTTTTCATTTATGAAATTACGCTGAATTATGTACTGATTAACTAAATGAAAATGTAAATGTAATTGATAACTCACGTAAAATAATTTGGGACCAGGATTCGGAGGATTGCCGATGATAGAGGCATATGTCGTATGGGGCTGTCCATAAATTAAGTCAACAAAATTTGTGTAAAATATTCATTGATCTTGTGAAATATACAGTTATACAGCTCTATTGATCCTCTCAGAATCACAAAAAAGTGAATGAATGGTTTCTAGATAATTTTTTTTAAAATTCTCCAGTAAGTAAATTAATTTTAGCATAAGTAAAAAAATCTGGCTAGCAAGGTGCTTGATAAACAAAATGAATGTATTTACAAGAGCCAAAAAAATGCCTTCGAAATTTTAAAAACTAACAAATTTGCGCTGTATCGTCTAAAATATATTAATGCATGTTAAAAATTAATTTTAAAAACCTGTACAAAACCAAAGTTTTTTTACTATAAATCCTTTATATACAAGACGTCACTATAAGGATATTCATTATAATACACAGGGCAAAACAAACCGAAAATACAAAATTCTAGTTATGTCTCGTAAAATGTGTTGAATATAATGCGCACCGATCGTGAATATATTTTAAAAAAGCATTGTCAATATAATGTGCACCTTATTGCGTGACAAGAAAGGTTGTTGAACATGATACGCACCACGACACTCTATCTCAAAAATTAACATTATGTTAAGACATAAATAAAATAATTTTAAAATTAAATAATTCAATTACAGAACATTCGATCGATCTGAAATTTCGATACATCATTTTTATCATCGGCACGAGTCTGCCTGCAAAATATCAGCTCGCTAGCTTATGAGAAAGTTGGTTAAAAATCTATCCAAAGTTTTTCAGTAAGCAAGCACGCGCGCACGCACGCACGGCTCAGACACCACAAGTTAATATAAAGGATTTAAAAATGAAAGTCGTTAGGAGAAAATTAAAATGTGCAGCGAAATAACATACATTCCAAAAATTTAGGATTACCCGGCCCTGATTTGAAATCTTAAAAATACAGTACATGTCAAGAATCTTCTGAATTATGAAATATTGTTAAATAGGCATAGGCATAATTGTTTTATATTCCCTGTTTTTTTGTATCTTTTGTTTTTGTTTTAAATAACAAATTTATTAACAATTCAATTAAAAAATTATTTTATTTTATTTAAAAGATTTACAATTGAGAAACCAAACTTTCACAAGTTGTTGTATCAAGGATATTTAAAGGCATTTCCGAACAATAAACTTCAAATAGTCTTGCGAAACATTTTCAGAAATATGGAAGCAAGTAAGCATAGACAATTTTCAACAGTGGCAGAATATATTGTGCCTGAAAAGTCTGAGTTTGAAGTTGAAAATGTAATAATCAAAGATCAAGTTTGGTGCCTAAAACATTTAAGGACATTCTACAAATTGTCAATTGTTGTGATTTAACTTGTTGCCAACCGATTAGAAGCTTGTACTTTGATATTATTGCTGATCAATTTATCCCCTCACCAATTCCAATCTGCTAAGCTAATGGGGGCCTTAAAGCACCAGAAGACCCTGAAATAAACTCACATAGATTTTCATCTCTTTTCTTCAATCAGTCTGTGAAAGTTGAAAACACACATACCTTGAACAGGAAAAGCATTAAAAATTCTTCCATATGAATAATATGATATATATTGTCCATCTATTCAGTTGCTAATGTTTGTAAAATCTGCCACCTTTATGTTGCTTCGCAAGCCATGTTAAGGAAGCACGTTCAACAGCACCAACTCTGTATGCCTGGGCCCAGTCAAATACTACATACACCCCAACAGCAAAGAATTTGTCAGAGAGAGCTCATGGCAAATATTGCTTATGGAGAGATGTTCAGTGCAGTATGGCTAGATGAAGAAAATGTTGACTTTTATGGTGTTTCGTTTCCACAAGATATTATTCAGCAAGAACCTATGCCAATAATAACATTTGAGGAACATTTGACATCTCTATGGCAAGATATAGAGGCTAGGATTAGGATATAGGATTTGTAATTGTTTGTAAAAAAAAATATTCAATATATACATTAAAGGTCTATTTATAGTTTAACTTTTTAATCTAGTTTCGGCTTGAAGTTGAAATTAGAACAAGTCTTTGTAAATATTTAAATAGTATTTAAAATGTTATAGTTATATTAATTTGGAATATGTTCATAATTTAAAGATGTAATGTGTAAGTGTAAACATTTTTGTAAACCCTATAATCTCTTTTCTGTTGAGAGTAAACCTTTGTAGCTATGAATTGGAAATAAGTTCATAAGTTAAAAGTTTATTAACCTTTTTTTTTTTTTTTACATTTTTCTTTTATTCACTTTTGTGTTGTAGTTGTAAACTAGTCTTTTTAAAATATTTTTCTTCTATTTTTATTTTTTAAATATTTTTTTTTTTTTTGGGGGGGGGAGGGGGGTAATCAAATGTGTACATAATTTTATGGGGACTGGGGTCTCTGGAAGTTTGACAAGTTGTTGACAGCGGGGAGGTGAAAATTGCCCAAAAAATTTGACGCAATTTATGGACAGCCCCTATATGCTTCATATAGGCTATTTTAATTTTAATATGGTTGTCCCTGGCCTGAACTGAACTGAAGCCGTCTACTCATACTAATTAGTTAAATTAGTCAATCAGTCATAGTCACTACTCACTGAGGTAAACACATCATTTTACGTCTGGAAGTACCCGGTTTACCCGTTCAAAATGCCTCAATATGTTTGTCATTATAGCCCTTTGCTTATTATGAAAATGCAAATTTTGATGTGAAGAGTCTTATTTTTCACCCCCTCCCCAAGTGTCACATGTCGTCACAAAAACTTAGACCACTTCTTCAATACTCCATAAAAGCAGTATTTGAAAATGAGCATGTTTCAAATCAATTTTTTAGTCATTTAAATATGTTTTTATTGTAAGGCTGCACTCTTATATTGAAGAACCTGAGAAGCAATGTAAAACCTCATTAAATAAAGAGTCTGTATTCATATATTTAAGTGGAACTTTTAGTTAAAGTTAAAGTTGCGCATTTTGATATGACATCAAATGTGTGACTTCCCTTCCCCTCCTCCCCCATGTGTGTGCCGTGACGTCATTAATGGACAGCCGCAAATTGGAGACCGCCCGCGCGAGAAATGTTCTAGCTACACCACTGATAAAAAATAAACAAAAGAAAAGCAGAAAATTAATCTTTTTAAAGCCTACATTCTTTCATTTATCATTTAGTTAGTTTTTAGTTTTAATCGGGGTTGTTCTTATTATTATTAAATATTAATATAACTAATGACCAATGAGCTGTAATCACAGCATGATTTACAAAATTTCACACACATAACTTCTGCCTACAATTATAATCACATGGAGTAAAAACTTTGGAAATTGGAAACAATAAAATAAACTTGAAATGGGATGTTTGTTGGCATTCTTCGTTTTTGAAAGTAGCCAATGTAACTCCACTCTTACTTTAAGAAAGGTGATAATCAGACCCCGGCAACTAAAGACCTGTATCACTTACTAGTATCTCCTGCAAATTACTAGAACACATAATATTTAGTAGAATAGTTAACAACCTTGACAATTATAATGCTTAATGCCCATTTCAACACGGCTTTAGAAAAAAAAGATCATGTGAAACACAATTAATAGGTCTAATAGATGAACTATCAAAAGGCTTAGAGAGTAATTATCAAATAGATACAATATTACTAGACTTCTCAAAAGCATTAGACAAAGTTCACCACCTTAGTTTACTTAAAAAACTTAACTACTTTGGAATCTCAGGTCCCTTACATCACTGGATCCAAGACTTCCTTTTGAGTAGGGAGCAAACTATAATAATTAATGGATGTAAATCTGCACCACTAAATGTAAACTCAGGAGTTCCACAAGGAACTGTGCTAGGTCCCTTACTCTTTTTAATTTATATAAATGATTTACCCAACAACATCTCAACAGGAACAAAAGTTAGGTTATTTGCTGATGATTGTATAATCTATAAAACAATTAAGTCAGATCAAGATAGCAAAATTTTACAAAAAGATTTAGATGAATTAATAAAATGGAAAACTAACTGGAATGTGTCTTTCCACTCGGAAAAGTGTCAACTGCTAAGATTTACAAAGAAAAAGAGACACAAAAAATCAAAACATTTCATTCATGGAAAAGAACTAACCCAAACTAAAGATGCAGAATATTTTGGAGTCATAATAAATGAGAATATATCATTGACCGATGGTCACGAGTTCGAATCCACACGATGGTCACGAGTTCGAATCCACACGAAGGTGTAGATTTGTTCTCGGGGCCTGAGGAGTCCCCGAGTCACCCAGCTCCGAATGGGTACCTAACTAGACAATAGTTAGGCGGCTGGGGTAATGCGTGGAACCCTATAGCCGTGGCCTGTGACCGCTGCATCACTTGCCAACAGATCATCTCTCATGGTCTGTGGACGCAACTATCTTCTGCATAGAAGGAGCGTCTGTATATCTAAGATAAGATAAGAATCCCCATGTCAATGAGGTTATTAAAAAATGAAACAAAACCTCAGGTTTTATAAAAAGAACCTTTTACAAATGTAATAAAGATATAAAACTAAAATGCTACCTCATTTTAGTGAGACCTATACTAGAATATGCATCTTCTGTAAGGGGCCCATCCACCAAAAAAATCATTGATAAACTAGATCAAATTAAAAAAAGAGCTGCCATATTCATTACTGGAGAATATTCAAAACTGACAAGAAAAACACCAATAGTTAAGTCATTAAACCTTGAAACACTAGAGGATAGAAGAACCAAAAGAAAATTAATAATTGTACATAAAGCAATTAATTCTAATTTAGAAATACAACACAAAGATAACTTAATACAACCCTCAGATAGACATAAGGACAGAAACACCTTTCTTATTCCGTTTGCAAGAACAAACACATACAAGTTTTCTTTCTCCCCATCTGGAATTCGGGCGTGGAATGGTTGCCTGAAGAAACCAGGAAAGCCAACACTTTATTGTCATTTAAAACTCTAATAAGAATGCAGGACTAAACACAAACCATAGATAAGCTCAGGACATAATAATCTTCTTTATAGAAGGAGCGTCTGTAACAGATTAGATAAATAGCATCACTAGCCACATAGAGATAGGTGAATAAACTTTAAATTACAACAAATCTGTCACAAATTAATGAGGATAAATCAATTAATAAAAAACATAAAACAATGAAGTTTCTAAGGCTTGACTTGAATATAAAGTAGCTCTATCTGGCTTTAAGTCCTGGGTATGTTTATTACAATTTCATTAACAGTAATGTATGGTTTCTCCCAATTTAAAGGCACACACAAATATTTTTATGTCTCATTTTTTTAAAATGGTTTGGCAGTTAAAATTTAAAAAAGTATATCTAAACTAAATTATGTTTATTTCTTTTATACACAGTTATTTACATTATATGTCTTTCAGTCTTTCAAGCTAAGTATCTCATACTCATACTCTTTGCTTTAACAAACAAAAAAATATTCTTAATCAAGTTTTAGTCACTTATTTTCTGCCTTTTCCATTAATAATTCTTTAAAACATTAATTTGTCTTTTTCAGATTATCTGGATGCTGTATAAAAAAATTTAAAAAGGAAAAGAAAAAAACGAATTGTCACTATTGAATTGCTTTACTCAGATTTTAAAATGGCTCAAATAGCAATTTATGAAGATATACACTCATCAGAAGCTTTACAAGTTCATGCTTGTATCATTCTAAAAGATTTGAAAAAATATCAAACAAATGATCAAAGTTTAAAACTATACCTGAGGAATGTATTGTTGAATCAAGTTATTAAATCTGGTTCCAGCATAAAACATTTCAATTCTAAACTAGCTAAAGTCTATGGCATCACCAATGTCATCATTACAGAATGCAAGACACATGGCTGTGCTAAGAATGGGATTGTGACAATTAATACCTCCATTGACATAGTTTCTTTGCAGAGTGAAGATTTCTTTAATCTGAAAGTCCATGCAGCACCTTTAGTTTTGTGTGGTATGAGTCAAGAAGTCCAAAATTTGTGCAATTATTTTAAATGCTACAAAAACACACTCCAAAAAAGACCCCTCGGTGTATTGATACATGGACCCCCAGGCTGTGGAAAATCCTATCTTGTACAGTACCTTACTCAACTTTGTGGTGGTGCATTGATAAAAATAGATGGGTCTGATCTGTTTCATCCAGAATATGGATCTGGTGCACTGGCATTAAAAAAATTGTTCAACCGTGCAACTGCTCTTTCTAATGAGGGTCCTGTTGTCATCTTCATTGATGAGCTTGATGGTATCTGCCCAAGATATGAGAATGCCAGTTTAGGTAATAAACAAATTACTGCTGCACTCATCAACGAAATGGATTACTTACATGAGAAAAATGTTGTAGACATTTTTGTTGTTGGAGCTACCAATACAATCTCCTCTGTCAATACAGCACTACGGAGACCTGGTCGCTTTGATAAAGAGGTTTGAAGCTTTTCATATTTTTTATCTGATTTACACAAAATTGTAAGCAAAACTGTTCTCTAGCTTTAAAAAATTAACTTAAATTGTTGCTATATACAAATAAAATCTACCTGTTTTATTTCTTTTAAATGTCATTTCTCCATTTTTTCCATCCTTATTTCTTGTGTTTCAGATACTCATTAATGTTCCAACTAAAGAACAAAGAAGATCAATTTTAGAAGAACTGACAGCAACACTTAATATGACTAAAACTGATGGGGCTGATGCTGTTAGTCTTTCAGAGATTGCTTTGTGGACTGCTGGCTATGTCATTTCTGACTTAAAAAGTTTGTGTGATGAAGCACTTACTCATGCATTAGCCTCAAATTTCAATCAGGTAATTTTTTTTTTAAAAACGCTTCAACGATCTCTCCTTTGTTTGTTCTTTGAGGACTATGTTTTTTTTAAAAATGACTTTAAAGAAAGAAAAGTTGATTCTTATTTTGTTTTTTTCTCAGAAATTGGGATACAGAGAAAAAGATGCAGTCAGTTTTTTCTTTTTCATATTTCAGCAAAAAAACGCAGTAATAAAGAGATCAGATTTCTTGCATGCGTTACATAATGTGATACCAACTCTCAGAAAAAATATTGGTAGTGTTCTTGATTTACAGCCTGTGGATTGGGAGCATATTGGTGGTTTGGAGGAAGTAAAACTGGCGATCAGACAGGTGTGTCTTTGGAAATGTTAAAAATTGCAATAAATTTTAATATCATGATTTAATTATTCAATACCTCTATCCCTAATAATAACTCACTAAAAAGTGTTAATAAATTGTATCACTTGGTAAGACCATCACTGGAAAATTTTATTTCAAGTCTCTAGAATGGCCTTTATTATATCCTAATGCTCTAAAACGCATGGATGTGACAGCAACAAAAGGAATTTTATTGTACGGTCCACCTGGTTGCTGTAAGACAACATTGGTACGAGCTGCTGCTACTTCATGTCATGTGACATTTCTAACTCTCAATGGAGCCCAAATCTACTCTCCTTATGTTGGAGAATCAGAAAGACTTCTGTCAGAGGTAATTGTCTATTTTAACTAGCTGTAATCATGTGAAAGTAACATTTATTCGTTTATAAACAGTGCTCATTTTGACTGATTGATTCCTCTGTACGCAAACCATGAGTTTGCTGTATGTATTAGGGCTGGTAAAGATTAGATAAAAATGTAATAGTTACTTTTTCAAAAATTAACGATTAATTTCTTGAATTAATGGTTAATTTAAATTAAAGCCAAATGTCTAAAAAAAAAATAACAAAAACAGGTAATTGACATTTTAAGAAATTTTTATTTCCCCTGTCTCAAAGACATAGCAAAATAATATTTTGAACTTTTTAAACTGCTATGGACTGTTGTACGATACAGATCCTGCGATCAGAGTATTATATTGTTTATTAATTATTTTTTAACAAATTAAAAAGATTATAAATATTTTCTTAAATTTTAATTGAATTTTTATCGATCAAAATTATATTGATAAAAATTTTAACAATTAATTGAGAAATTAAATCATTAATTTATGCAGCCCTAATATGTATATTGAGCAAAAATGTTTGGCTAAATGATATTTATTTAGTATTTTAATTTTGTTTTGCATTATATTTATAAAAAAAAATTATTAGACTTTTCAGAAGGCCAGAGCTCTCTCACCTTGCATTCTGTTTTTTGATGAAATTGAATCACTAATTGGCAAAAGAAGCTTAAGCAGTGGTCAGTCTCGTGTCCAAGAACGCATTTTGGCCACCATGTTAAATGAGATGGATGGTATTGGAGCGTCATTGGATCAGAAGATGGATGCAACTATTGTCCATAATCAAGGAGCTGATGAACTAGTCAACAAAAGTCTAATGGAAGTAATGCCATTGTAATTCATTTAAAAGAACAATTTATCTTATCTTATATATTTGACACCATAACTGGAAATGAAAATATTAAATAATATTGATACTTTTAAAGTTACTAAAATGCTAGAAATCAAAAGTCTGCAAAAATAAACAAACATTTTTCCTAACCTCCTCATTCATTGGTGTACGTTCACTCCCCCCCCCCCCCAACCCATCACACACACATTTTACTAAGACTAATTTGCTTTACTTGCATAATAACTTTTTTGTTTTTTTAATTAAAAAGACATTGTGATATTATTTTTTAAAATCAAAGCCACTAGATTTTTCTGAATTTATTGTTTAATATCCATTTAATATTTCAAGTGTTTTATAAAATGATAATTTCTCAAATACATTAGCAATAAAGAATGTCAGCAATTTAATTTTTGTTTATTATCTTAAACTTCATGCAGTGAGCCAAGTAGAATAAAGTTTAAAAATGTTAGCCTGTAATCCTATTCATTCCCCTTGTCCACAGTTATCTGCATTTGATTTGGAACAAACGCTGTCACATCTTTGCAAATATTTCTTTATGTAAGAATGTGGCTATTACTAAATAAGTTTGTTGCTGCAATGAATGGATGGTATTCTTAAAATTGTTTAAAAAATATTATTGATTAACATATTATTTCATTATCTTTAAATTAGAGTGAGAGTTCTCGCATTATAGTTATTGGCGCTACTAACAGACCTGACATGTTAGATGGAGCTATTCTCAGACCAGGACGCCTTGATAGACTTATATATGTCCCACCACCCAATGAGCAGGTAAAAATTCCTTTTTGTTAACACACTTAAACGTCAATATAAAGAAACTAATTAAATTTACTATCAGACAGCGTTCAATTATTTAATCTACTGCTTCTAAAAATTTTGAAGATTTTTTATGTTACTTCCCATTAATATTATCTTCAATAATCGCAATTAAAAAATTGTTAAAACAATTTAATAATGTAAAAATTATGATGTCATTTCAGAGCCGTAAAGCTATTCTTGAGATTCAGACTTCCTGTATACCTAATGATGGTTTAGATTTGTTGGAGTTGAGCAAAAAGACAGAATGTTTTTCTGGTGCCGATTTAAAAAATTTATGCAAGGAGGTAATTTAAATTTTAAAATTTCAATCATTTTGAAATTGACAATGACAACCCAAATTTTAAAAAAAGATAGCTATCAAAAATGAAAAATCAAGACAATAAAATTTTGATATTCATAACTCATAGAATAAATTGGTTATGACAAAAATATAATATTTAGAAGACTATCTTTCGACATTAACAGGTCACAAACTACAAAACCAGAATCAAATAGATGAGCTAGAAAAGGTGGCGGTGGGGTGTTAATTTGTTTTTCTATTTTTTAAGAAAATGTGTTTTTCTGCCAACTGTAGAGTTTAGTTGGGTTTTGTTTAGGGGTATGAAGTGCACATTTTGTGCAGCATTTCCAACCCAGGCACAATAAGTCCTCATTCAATAACATTGTCCTGACTCCTAAGGGGGTTGAAAGATTTTGTTAACATCTGTTATTAATTTTTAAAAATTCTCTTTTCATTTTATTTAGTATTGAGGTGTTTTTTTTTAAACATATTCATTCAAGTATGAATGCAATTCCACCTTAAGCCTGATTGATGTTATTTCTCTTCATAAAAAAGTTAGATTTGATTGCAAGCTTTCAAAAGAAGTTACTTCTTATTACAACTTTAAATATTATATTATTATGATGTAATTTTCATCAGCATCCTTCCATCTCGCAAGATGATGGTACATCACTGTTGGGTTGGTTGCATTTCCTTGTGTGGCTGTGCATTCCTATCCTTGAGTGTCAGTCTTTACCACAGCTTTTGCACACGAGTTCTGTGCTTCCCAATGTTTTGGCCTGTCTCCTAGCTCTTCTGTCTGTAGCCTCCTCTATCGTTCGCTCCTCGGCTACTATGACACCCTCTTTTACAACTGTGCGCCATGTAGATCGGTCTTTTGCCTTACACTCCCAGTCGCTTGCACGTATTCTGGCTGCTTTCATGTCCCTTTTGCAGACATCTTTAAATCATTGTAATTTTGTAATAGCAGTACACAATATTTTGAATTGTGAAAGCACTCTGTACTTCTTAATTTTAATTAGGTCTACACATAAAATACCTAGAGCATAAATGAGCATGGTTATTTAAATTAAGTAAATTAAATTGAATTTGCTAATAATAATGCAATAATAATGCAATACAGAAATATTTGTCATTTTGTTTTTTAATCTTTTTTTTTTTCCTTACTCTTTATAGGCTGCCTTGATTTGTCTAAGACAAGGTTTGTGGCAAGAAAATAAGGCAATAGTTACTCAAGAACATTTTCTGAAAGCTTTGGACATTGTTAAACCGTCCCTTTCTGAAGAAATTATCAACCAATATTGTAAAGAAATACAAAGATGTTGATGTAAATAAACTAATGTTGGACAGATGCAAGTTGAGATTTCAGATGCTTTATAAGATTTATCTCTATTCTTAATTAGACTTATTGCATAATGTGTTAACATGCCCTACCACGTTACACCAATATGTGGTTAATTATTAATAGTAGTTATAGTGTACATTATCAGAGCTATTCTATATCTTAATTAACTAATGAAACTACTTGGAGAATCTGCCTCTACACCAATTATTTTAGTTTAACTTTCCACTGCACCAATTATTTTAGATCAACTTTGTACTAGGAATGGATTTTACTTTAAAAAATTTTTTAAATCTTGATTTTATTGATTCAGATTATTCTGGTACCATTGGGAATTAGTGTGGCACAGTAACATTTCATTGGCACAGTGTTAAATAGCTTTGCTGAGATGGCACAGCTATAATTTGAAAATGTTTCTATGTTAATAACTGCCATGGCCCTAGAGAAAAAGTAAAGTTCAACTTCCACTCATACGATAGACCCAGCACTTAATTAATAAGATGCAACTTATGGACACAAAAAAAGCATAGAGAAAACTATTGTGTCTTACACTTATTCATGTTTTATGTCTAGTCTTGCATTTTTTATAACTTTTGGTCATCAATGTGTTGATTTTCCTGGTTTGTTCAGTCAACCCATTTCATGTCCTAATGCTTGATGGGAAGAAGGTGGATTTTTATGTGTTTTTTCTTGCGAATGGCACAGGAAAAATAGTTTTGATCTCAATATCTATCTTAGTATTTTATTTTATTAACTGTAATATTTTAAAATTTGACAAACTTTAATCTAAATTATGTTCCATTAAAGTTTACAATTACATTACATTACCAATTTTAAATAACATTACATTACCAAGCATTACAATACAACCTCAAATGAGATGAAGTCGGAACCATTTTGTTATAGGTTTGCACAATATGCAACTACCAGAATAATATTTATATCATGCAATAATTCAATTACAATTACATATTAATTCTTGACAAAATCAGAACCCAACTTTCCTGGCCTTTAAAGCTGCAAACTTATTAATTACTTCATCAAAATATATTTCTTTTACAGAACACTCATGATTGATAATGTAGCAAAACCATATTACTTGACTGTCCATTTGTAGATCCCAAATAATTCTTTATGAACTTAAGCTTTTAAAAACTCCACTCATATGAAGCCACAGAAACAAAGATCGTAACAAATAATCGTCAGCTCACTGAGAGATATTGGAGAGATTCTGAGGTGCCCCACTCAGCTATGAATTTCAAAACTTCAAGTACGGACCAGTCTTTGGCTTCTTTGGGATCAGTCTCTGATGCCCTCTGGTGACTTAAACAGCCTTGGTAATTCTAATAATAGCTCTTCCGCTAATATCTCATCATAGAAAGTGGATAACTTTGGAATGGACATGAGTAACTTTTTCAGTGGCCGATATGAAACTTTTGGCTTGAACAGCCTCGATATGGCTTCTACTTCCTTGATGATGCTTGATCTGATCTGGAGTTCAGAATCAAAATGATCAATATATTCAAGCCTCGTCCTCTTGGGCTTCTTACAGAGTTAGTCCAGCATCTCTTGTCTCCTCACTAATCATCTTCTTGAACCTGGGTCTGCTCTCAGCAGTCCAAATCGGTCTGATTTTAAAGCGCATTCTCATTAGCCTACTCCACTGCCACTAGATGATTGCGCTGTTTGTACAGAAATAGTCTTTGCGTCTAGAGCTTTTTCATCACCTTTTCAAAAGTTTAGCCCTTAGGCGTTAAAATGAAGGTACAGATGTGTAAGATTAACTCCTTCAGGTACATCCCACCAATAAGATTAACTCCTTCAAGTACATCCCACCAATAAGATTAACTCCTTCAGTACATCACACCAATAACATTAACTCCTTCAAGTACATCCCACCAATAAGATTAACTCCTCTAAGTACATCACACCAATAAGATTAACTCCTTTAAGTACCACAGAAATGTCAAGTTGCAAACAGCAGGTAAAATACATTGCGCTTTACGTTTTCTCTAAATTTTCATCTGGATCTCAAAATCAGTGCTTATCAATGTGGCAGACCGTCAGAATATTTTTCCATTGCTCCAGGGACCAGTGTGGTATTTTACCTGTACTGTTGTAGCGAAATGTAATTTATTTTGTTTCATTGGGTGTGCTCATTGCCAAAAAATTGACTTATTCTATATGGTTAATATTAATGGTTGCTAATGGAGAATTGTAAATATATTTTTCTATCCTTTCTTGTTAACTTCTGCGGACGGTCCATGGATCGGTGACAGATAGTCCCTGGAGCACCACTTTGAGAAGCACCGATATAAATCACTACAGCGTGTTGTTGATAGTCTTTTTTACTGAGACTCTATTGTTGTCCATAAATACATCTCATCAGCCAGTGAAAGCAGCTATGAAAAAAAAAACATTGTCTCAAGAGCTCCAAAAAAAGTCACCCAAGAAAAAAGAGTCAGCAAAAGAGTGTTGGCAGCACAATCTAAGCTGAAGATCCACACTTCCATTAAAATTCCTGTTCTTTATCTTTTCTTTTCAAAATGGCTTGTACTCCTCCATTGATTCCAGTCATAGTCGCAGCATTATAATATCAAGTTTTGTTAACTGAAATTTTTTATTAAGCGTTTTTGTTTTTTACGTTGTTCATTGTATTTCGTAAAAATTGTGTAGTCTTTTTTTGTGACATAGAATCTTAGTCAGTAAATTTTTATATTTTGGTGTCACTCCTTGTGATTATATTTAAAGTAAGTTTTAGAAAGTCTAAATGTTTGGAAACAGATTTGCTTAATAAAAAATAAATTTTGAAGTTAAAGAAATACGCTTGATTTTCTGGCATACTTAAAACAAGCTATACAAAATGTATTTTCAGTACATTGTGTAATTTATCGACATTTATTTGAAAAAAATCTTAGTGAAATTTTGCATGGATCACTAGATTATGTCATTAGAGCATTTAATAAAATCAAAAGGAATGCCTTCAATAAAAGATTTTTTGCTCAATATTGTTTGGAAAATGAAGAAGACTATAATCGTTTACTTATTACTTATATTGATACGTTGGTTATCAAAAATGCATATTTAAATTGATTGTATGCTCTCTGATTCAGGTTTGGAATGCCTGGAAAATTAAAGACAATGATTTGCAACACAATTACTAATACTAATTTGAAGGGAAAAAAAAGCGTTAAATCTGAGTTTGTTGAAAACCTTTTTCTGTGCAAACAACACTTAGGAACAGGAGGATCTTCTCAGTTTCATTTTTTTTTCTAAATTTCAAAATAGAGATAAAGATTTGCTGGCTTACTACCAACACTTCATGGCTCTTCATGCAGACCTCTGACCTGAACCAAAGATTTGAAGACATTCTTCACTTTGATATTCCGGAAATCCATTTGCGCGTGGTCCAAACTAAGATTCCAAACACAAATGAATCCATGCTAAGACAGAAGCAGCTTATTAAAAGGAGGCACTTAGACTAATGTTTGAATTAGGATACAGCAAGTCTGGTTACAAAGTCAGATCCCAATTTTATATCCCGCATTTTGGGTTATTGTACAGACAATTTTAGGTCCTGCGTTATTGGTTTTGTACAAAAGTTTTTGACTGCTTTCCCGTCTTCCTATTTAGTAGAACAAAGATTCAGTGGGGCTGTGAACCTTATAAACAGAAAACGACTAGATATTGGTGCTCGTACTCGTGGGGTTTTCCAGTTGCTACTCACAAACATTGAGTCGGTCATAAATACCCCATAAAATCTCATCACGATAATCCAAGTTGCTTTCAATTTTATTTTAATCAAAAGACATAATTTTTATAAGTACAGTATTTCTTCATCAAAATATTGCTTTTTTAATTGTAATTTTCATTCTATGCATTAATGTAGTTTTTTTTTTTTGTTTTTTCACTTGGCGTGTCCGTGGGGACGTTTTGACTATAAAAGGGGTCCGTCGGTCAAAAAAGTTTTGGAACCACTGCTCTAAACTTATGATGTCAGATGGGTATATTCTGAGCTGATGTGGTATACTGTTCCGTATACTCTGGCCTTTTTAAATAAATGGGTCATCTTATCAGTCCTTTGTGATATAAAATAGTTTATTATTATTAATTATTATTCTATTTTGGTTAAAACCTATATCTCCGACCGGGCCGACCTTATCGGCGGCCATCCAAACCCTAAAATCTTCAATTTTCAGAAATTCTAAAGCTATACCTAACCCAAACCCTAAAAATCATCAATTTTTCGAAATTCTAAAGCTAAACCTAACCCAAACCCTAAAAAATCGGAAGAGACGCGACGCTCCGGTCGGAGATATAGGTTTTAGCCTCTATTTTTAATAAACCAACTTGACTCCTTGAGAAAAAAGTATAAGTTATCTGACAGCGATAAAGCACCGTTAGATAGATACAGTCATTCATCAGTAATAAGTATAACTGTATGTGTGTATACTCATGTTATCAAAGGGATGTATTCTGGCCTGGGGAGTATACCTTGGGATATATTCTAAACTCTATACCAGAATAGCTCCGGGTATATTTAGGACATGGGTTTATTCTGACCTGTTACACCGGGCAACTCCCTACGTTTTTACTGTCAGGATTACTTTCCTTTAATGCAAGACATAGGTCATAGGGCAGAGTTCAACAAACCAAAGTAGACGTTTTGTTTGATGGTAGAAATTATAGTTTCCTTTCTTAACAAAACCCACCATTAAAATTGAACTTAGTAATAGCGATTCGTATGATTAAATCATCAAAATTATTTACCGGTCCGGTAGTCATTTACACGGGCCGTTATTTGTTTGCTATTTTAACTATTAGTATACTATGAGTATGAGTGTACTAGTATACTATAATATAGTAACTTATAGTATAAGTTATACTTATAGACTATACTATACTGTACTATACACTAACTATAGGCCTACTGTTAATACTATACTTCACTTATTTTTTTTAATACTATATACCGTACGGCGTATTATACCTACCCTGTATACTATATTACTAAACTCACTATACTGATATTCAGTGATATACTGTCTATCCGGCATCCTTCCGTCTCGCGAGACGATGGTGCATCACCGTTGGGTTGGGTTGCATTTCCTCGAGTGACTGTGCAGTCCTATCCTTGAGTGACAGTCTTTGCCACAGTTTTTACACACGAGTTCTGTGCTTCCAAATGTTTTGGCCTTTCTCCTAGCTCTTCTGTCTGCAGCCTCCTCCATTCTTCGCTCCTCGGCTACTATCACGCCCTCTTTGACAACTGTGCGCCACGTAGATCGGTCTTCTGCCTTACACTCCCAGTCACTTGTATGTATTTTGGCTGCTTTCATGTCCCTTTGACAGACATCTTTAAATCGCAAGCGTGGGCGACCTGTTTTCCTCTTTCCTGAAGCAAGTTCACCATATAGGAGGTCCTTCGGGATGCGGCCGGGGCTCATTCTTTTGACATGTCCTAGCCACCTCAGGCGTCTTTCACTAAGAATTGAGAACATGCTTTGGGTATTGGCACGCGTTAGTACCTCACTATTAGGTACTTTTTCTTGCCATTTAATACCAAGGATGCGGCGCAAGCATCTCAAATGGAAGCTGTTAAGCTTACGCTCTTGTGATGTATAAGTGGTCCATGTCTCGCTCCCATATAGTAGTGTACTGATGACACAGGCTCGATAGACGCACAGTTTGGTTTTCTCCGTTAGCTTGGTGTTTTGCCAGACCCGCTTATTTAGTTTAGCCATTGTTGCGGCTGCCTTGCCAATTCTGCTGTTTATTTCTTCTTCAATGGACAGTGTATTGGAGACCTTGGATCCCAAGTAGGTGAAGCTGTCCACAACCTCCAAGTTTTCATTATCGATATTTATGGTAGGAGGAGGTCGAGTGTCTTGGGCCATGATGTTTGTCTTTTTCAAGCTGATTTGCAGACCAAATTCTTTGCAGGCATTGGAGAAGCTTGACACGAGTTGTTGCAAACCAGATTCTGTATGTGCTGTTAGTGCCGCATCATCCGCAAATAGTAGCTCTCGAATTAGGACATCCGTCGTTTTGGTCTTGGCTCGGAGGCGGGCAGTGTTGAAAAGTCCTCCATCAGCTCTGGTATGTAACCAGATTCCCTCACTGCTATCCTTGAATGCGTATCGAAGAAGTACAGAGAAGAATATTGCGAAGAGTGTTGGTGCGAGTACACAACCTTGTTTAACTCCGCTGCTGACAGGGAAGGCCTCTGACTTAGCTCCATCGAACTGTACTGTGCCAAGCATATTTTCATGGAACTGTCTGATGATGGCAAGTAGGTGAGGGGGACATCCAATTTTTGCCAGTATTTGGAATAGCCCGTTGCGACTGACTAAGTCGAAGGCTTTTGTAAGGTCCACAAATGCAATGTATAGTGGCATCTGCTGCTCTCTGCATTTTTCCTGGAGCTGTCGTATGGAGAACACCATGTCTATGGTAGACCGACCGGACCGGAAACCACACTGAGATTCTGGATAGACGCGGGATGCTAGGCTTTGTAAACGTTTTAGTATAACGCGGGCAAAGGTCTTTCCTACAATACTAAGGAGTGAAATGCCGCGATAATTATTGCAATCACTCCTATCACCTTTGTTTTTATATAGTGTCACTATATTTGCATCCTTTAGGTCTTGGGGGATGTAGCCCAGTTCCCAGCAGAGGGACAGAATCTCGTGCAATGGTTGGAGTAAAGCTGTCTTGCCACTCTTTAGAACCTCTGGTGGTATTCCATCATTCCCAGGCGCTTTTCCACAAGCTAGACTGTCAATTGCTTTGCTCAGCTCTTCCTGTGTGGGCACGACATCAAGTTCTTCCATGAGTCGCATATCTGGGATGTCATCTAGAGCGGTGCTGGAGACTGTGGTAACTGTTGAATACAATTCCAGATAATGCTCAACCCACCGTTTTAGCTGTGCTGCCTGGTCTTGAATAATTTCTCCATTTTTGGACTTTAGGGGAGCAGCTTTTGACGTCAAGGGGCCCGTTGCCTTTTTGATGTTTTCGTACATGACTTTTGCATTGCCCATGTCTGCAGCTGATTGTATACTGGAACAGAGCTTAAGCCAGTAGGTATTGACACATTTACGTGCAACCTTTTGGGCAAGTGACTTAGCTGTTTTTAAAGCATGCAAATTGTCAGGTGTAGGCTTTTCCTTGTAAGCCATAAGAGCTTTCCTTTTTGCTTCAGTGACGGGTTTCATCTCGTCCCAATGTTCATCAAACCAGTCCGTGTTTTTGTGAGATTTTTTGCCAAAGGCTTGTATTGCGGATGTATAGATTGTGTCTCTCAGTTGCGTCCATTTGGAGTCAATGGTGACGCATGGGGACATCTTTGAGAGACTTTCCTTCACCTTGTCTTTGAACAGCTGCGCTATCGCAGGGTCTTTCATGCAGGAGGTATTGATGCGTGGACTTCCCTTTTTCTTTGTGTGGTACGAGTTTTTCCTCATTATTCGTACTTTGCTGGCGACAAGGGAATGATCCGTGTCACAGTCGGCACTGTGATAGCTGCGAGTGAGTAGGACGCTAGCTAGTTGTGCACGCCTGGTGATAATGAGGTCCAGCTGGTGCCATTGGTGGGATCGAGGGTGTCTCCAAGATACTTGATGTATATCCTTGCACTTGAAGAAAGTGTTGGTCACACACAAGCCTCGTGAGCAGCACAATTCCAGAAGCCTTTGTCCATTTTCATTTAACTTTCCTCTTCCAAATAGTCCAAGGCAGGTGGGCCAGGCTTCGTGGTCGCTCCCCACTCTAGCATTGAAATCTCCTAGGAGATAGATTGCCTCGTCTTTGTGGATGCCGGCTATTGCCTGGTCTAACGCTCCATAGAACTGGTCCTTCTCTTCCGGAGTTGAATAGAGTGTTGGGGCATACACACTAAGAATGTTTGCTGGGCCCGCAGTTGTTCTGAGTCTTAGAGTGAGGATCCTCTCCGTGCCTGATGACGGTGGTTCAATGGATGGTAGAAGAGTGTTTTTAACAGCGAAACCCACACCATGCTGTCTAGGTTCGTCTTTCGGTCTGCCTTGCCAGAAGAAGGTGTAATTGGCCTCTTTGAGTGAACCGTTGTCTGGGAGCCTGGTCTCCTGAAGGCATGCTATGTCAATCTTTAGCCTTTTAAGTTCTCTATCGATTATTCCTGTCTTCCGTGTGTCGTTTATGGACTGCAGATCATCAGTGATGCCGGGACACATAGTCCTCACGTTCCAGCTAGCGAAGAGCTGGGGTCTTCTTTTTCTTTTTTGTATTTCTTGGTGCAGGGCTTAGTGGCCCACTTGTTAAAATTTACGGTAAAATAAAAGCGAAGTATGTCGACCGTGACAACAAGGTCATGGCGGCCTTCTTTGTTGTTATAGCACGTCCTTTAAAAAGCTTTAAAATTAAAATTCTATAGCTATGCCTAACCCAAACCCTAAAACCTTCAATTTTCCTTCTATTGGTATCTCTCTTTATCCAGAGAAAGATGTTGTCTGCTGCGACAATCAGCATCACTTTGCAACTCAATCAGTTCCAGCTGCAGATTGCTTGAGCCTGGAGCATTATCAGTATCATGGTCAACATAGACATAAAAAGGTGTAAAAAAAAAACACTATTTCCTTTTCAGTTCAGTCGTTGCAAAGTCCTGAAAGCAACTTTGAAAATCATCAGCCATGGATGTGAATAATCATGTCAAATAATATATCTGCTACATACCTCTGCATTTGCTCATTCAAGCTTCTTTCTGGAAAGGGGAAATGTGTGGTGTTAGTGTTAGGCTAAGGCTGCATTTGAGACAGTGGCCTTTGAAAAAGTTACAGTTTGTTCCCAAAGGCCTTGGTGTAGATTTTTATCACTGTCGTAATGGCATGATCACATTTAAGATGTTTGACACAAATAACGTATTTTTGAATGATACAGTGAAGTTTAAAAGCTTTACCAGCCTCTTCACTGAGTTTGTTACCGACAAGTGTTGTTAGTCCACTATGCTCAGCTATCATAGCAGGAGAACCACCTGTAATAATTCCAGATATTCCATGTTTGGTATTTAAAATTATGACTCTGAAGGTCAATAATTCTTCACTAACTTCTCTAGAAAAATAAGAATTTGGAAAGTGTCAGATGCATCAGTACTTTCATCACAGAATATTGAAGAAAAGTCTTTTTTTTTTTATTCTGTCTCAATTTGTGTCTTAATTTCAGATGAGATTTCTCCAATTCTACAAGACACAGTGAGCGTGACAGGCAAACATTGGCAAAATCCTGCTTTTTCTCGGGACAGATATTTAAAACATGTTCATAACTTATCAGATCAGCACATAACTTCATTGGATTTTTAAAATTAATAATAATAATAATAATAAAATGATAATTTATATAGCGCTGTATCCCAGCAAGGAGCCAGGCTCACAGCGCTTTACATGGAAACAACAATACATATATAAATAAAAAGAAACATTCATAGCATATTAACTACATAAATGACAATTCGGTATACTCAATACATCAGCTATGTTAATCAATTACAGAAATGTGGTTTTATTATTTTTGAAAATAAATTTTAAAAAGATGTGTCTTAAGTGCAGTCTTAAATGACTTAGCAGTTGAAATGCTACGGATGTGTAATGGAAGAGAATTCCATTGTTTGGCTGCACAAAAGGAGAATGACCTTTCGCCAAATGTTTTAGTTCTTATCTTAGGAACACAGAGAATGCGTGTAAAAAAAATAAAACGTCATTGATTTTTGCACTTATTTGATGTACTCAAACAGTACACAATTTCAAATGTTCTTATAAATATAATTTCATTTCATAAATACCATTTCAGTCAATTAATTATTTAAGATGCCAGTTAAAATTGCATCACGGGCCGGTTTTGGCCCGCGGTTTTACTTTGGCCACCCTGATCTATACTGTCTATCTTTACTTTAAAAAAATTAGTAAACTTTGGACTCATACTAGTAATTATAATAATTATAATTAAAAAATTCATAATATAAATGTTTTTTATGTCTCTTTTGGGGTTGTATTAAGTTATCTTTGTGTTGTATTTGTATTTCTAAATTAGAATTAATTGATTTATTTATCATTACAAATTTACACTTGGTTCTTCTTTCCTCTAGTGTTGTGAAAACTTTTTTTTTTTTTTTTAAATTTAAATGTAAATCAGAGAATTTCTTTGGAGAATACACTAAGCAATGTGCCACATCATCTTTACATAAGAATGTTTGAATATATCAAACTATATATTTTAATTCTTTAAAAAAAAATAATTTAAGCTAACAATACTATTTACTGTAATACATTTAAAAATCTGTTTAACATTTAAACTACGTTATTGAGTTAATCCTTGATTTTAACATCTTTAATTACATTCTAGAACTAAGAAATCATGTCTACAAAGCTAAGTGATCTTCACACTCCTTGCTTTCTTGTGGACCTCAAAAAAGTTCAGCAGAATTGTGAACACATGATAGAAACTTGCAAGAAACTAAACATTCAATTAAGACCTCATACAAAAACTCATAAGACAATGTATGTACTTTGTATTAAAAAATTGTGTATAAATAATAAATACCTATTGCCATTTACTGTAATTGTAATTAAATGTAATAATTCTTAGAATTGACTCTTTACCTTATGCATATAACATTGGCAATTAATTTTTAGTTACATAGTTTTGCATATATAAATTGACAAATTAAAAAATATATATATGTATTCTTAGTTTATTGCTTTAATCAACAACTCTTAAAAATAACATAGCCTGGAAGCCAAAGATTGGGTTATTTCTTATTTTCACACATTTACTTCACTTACTAATTAAACATAGGATCTACTGTTCCTTCTTTATTTATTTTTCTTCAAAAGCTTTTAAGGTTCTTAAAAACTTAATTTAAAAAAAAAAAATATCATCTTTCCATATTAGTTGCTGCCAATCCTTTTATAGTAGAATGGATAAATAGCTAATACGACCCCTGATTTTTTTCACAAATTGTATGCATTGTTCCATTTAGAAAATTATTATTGAAATTAAAACTTTTTTGGGCTCTTTGGTAATAGAAAGTTTATGCAATATGGTAATTGTTTAAAGGATTATTTATGTTTCTATAGAGAGGCAGCGATTCTTCAAACAAATGGAACTAAAAGATGTATTGCTGTGTCAACTCTAACTGAGGCTGAATTTTATGCTGAGAATGGTTTTGATGATATTCTATTGGCATACCCCGTATCTGCAGATAAAATAAACAGGCAATATATATTTATATATTTTCAAATATTTAAATTTATTAAACATCTTTTAAACTGGGACCCAGAAGCCAGAAATTAAAAGTAAACTTCAAAGCAAAAATACACCAAATTTTTATGCACTGTACTTAGAGCCAAGTAAAAAAAAAAGCAGAATTTATGTAACATTTTTCATTATAGTCATATGTTTTTGACTTAGTTCCAGTTTTTTAGAAATGCTTTCAGTTAACATCAACACTGCGGTGTTATTGTTGATCATATGCAAACTCTAACGCAGCAATGTCTAATACATTTGCCATGTGGGTCAAAGCAAAAGGGTGGAATGAAGGGGAAAAAAGAATAAAAACCAAGATTACTAGTTTTCCATTCACATTGATTAAATCTTACAATAATAATTTTCATCATCAATACAATTCTTCATCTGGTAACAAAATTAGTTATGTGTTTTTATCTTTCTAAAATTTGGTATGACCTAACAATAGTAAAACTCTAATTGTTCATGCTTAACTGTTTTTATAACTATTTTTACTTTCTCCAGATGTCTTGCTCTTAACATAAAACTTGACAAGTTCCATGTTATGGTTAGTGGAATGGAGGGCTTGGAATGCTTGGAGACCCATGCCCAGTTCCTCCCTACTGATAAAGTTTGGTCACTGTTTCTAGACATTGATGCGGGATATGGTAGAAGTAAGATAGTAAGATGATAATAATATATGCTAAAACCTTTTAAGCAGTAACATAAATAAGTGATAAAATTGAGGATTCTGAAATATGCTGTTTTTAATATATTTCTTAACACTGTCATTATCATTAATGATGTTATTTCAATTGTTATTTCTTTATGGTCTCAGCTGGCTTTTTATGGGATGGCGATGAAATTTTGGATATTGCTGGGAGAGTTAAAAACTCTGAAAAATTGAGGCTTGAACAACTTTATGTTCACTGTGGGAACGCTTATGGTATGAAGACATATAGTGAAAGAGTTACACTCCAAGAAAATAACATTCAAAGGTTGCAAGCACTGCAGACAAGGTATGACTTACATACAATAGCAGTGTATAAACTTTCAAACAATATATAAGTATTTGAAAATTTATTCTGGAGATTTTTTTTTATTTGTGATACAGCACTGCCATCTATAAATATTGAATAAAATTATATTCCGAATACCAGTTACTAATTTTAGCATACATGCAGGGGCTAAATATATTTTTGTTCGAATATTAGAAATAGAGAGGATATGCATCACCAGAATCTTTTAGCTTGCTAGTGACCCTGCTTAGACTGTAGAATTGCAGCTTCATGCAAGAGCATTTGTAATTTTTCCTTGTAGTCATCACTTTGACCACGGGTTACATAATTTATCATGTGAGAATCAATAATTAAATATTATGAAGTATATTATATATTCTAAATAAAAATATTATAATATGAGTTTCAACATTAAGTGTCTTAACTGTCCTACTATTTGTAAGAAACCTCAAAATCTCTTCTTAAAACATAATTAATAAAGTCATGGTAATGTATTGTATTTTAAGATTAAAGAAACATGACATCATCTGTACTTTTGGAGTTGGATCAACTCCTACATGCAGCCTGCCGATTGAAAATAACAAAGTGGTGGCGGAATTTCATCCAGGAAATTATGTCTTTTATGGTTAGATTCTTGTTTATAGTTTTTATTTAAGAAATATTTTATACACTTTTCTAGTAATTTTTTTAATCTACACTCACTACGTTTTTTGCCTGGGTAAAACCTTGTGATTCAATTTTCACCCATTTCCCATTTATTTTTGCACATGTACATATTTTTTTTGATAATTGTTCAAGAAAATAAGTTAAAGTGTTAATGTTTTAATAATAATTAAATGTAATATTAATTAAATTTTTTTTTCTTGTTGAAAAAAATGAATTTGATTGGATTCAAACAGCTAAGTCTAAGAGAAAAGAGAATTTTTCACAGAATTTCCAATAGTTCAAAGGTCAATAACAAAATAAAATTATCATTTTTAAATTTACAGTGCACTCACTTGTAACAAAAAATCTATGATTTTATTCAGTACTTTCACAATTAAATTTATTCCTTTGATGCTCATGTGTCGCCATATTTTTATATAAAGGGCAGTCAGCCCAGCACTACATTGGTCTACGGTTACTAGACTATACAAGTTCCCATTTTATTATTATTATTTTGATGTTTTTAAAAGTTATTAATTGTAGTTAAATGATAATTGAGAACAGTATTGATTAAAGCAAAACATCTCATATTGATGTTGACAAAGAATATCAAATTTAGCAATCAATAAAAGTTTCATTTACTCTGAAAATTTCATTTCTTTTGACAAAATTTATATTAACTTATTTCACTAGATTACATGCAGCATCTCTTTGGTTCATGTCGGGAATCGAACATTGCTTGCCGAATAATGACTCGAGTTATTGCTCACAAGCAAGAGAAAAACATGATTATTGTGGATTGTGGTTGGATGGCATTAGGACATGATGGGAAAGTGGACAGACCATTAGATTTCTGCTTGATTCAGGGTGAAACTAATCTAAGGTGTTTATTAGTTTCTAAGACATTTTAAAATATTTTAGTTCAACATTCATTGCTGGATTTGCACATGTGTAAAAGATTTTTTTTTTAAAATAAACGCTAACAAATGTCATTGAATAGTAAATATTTTTCAAATAAATTTAAGCATTTCATTATAAGAGACAACTGCTATCATTATCAGAGACAACTGCTATCATTATCAAATTAAATAATATTAGGAGCTGTTAGATAATTCATATTGTAATTTAATTTTTTTTTAAACTGAGGAGATAAAAATAATAATTGGTGTCACTGGGAATAGGAGGGAAGGACTGTAACATAAGATGTCTATGTTACATTTGAGTTAACCACAAGATAAGGGAGCACAAGACTTAAATCATCTGCATCTCAGAATGAGTTTATACTTATCTTGCAAATCATGTGAAGGCCATTCCTTTCCTAAATATAAAGTCAGCAAGTTATTGTTTAGACATTCTTACACCTCATTCTGTATGCTCATGCTCATGTTTTTTGGATTTGTCTCTTTACATTGGGGAAAAAAGATAACAATCTTAGATCTGACATTCTCCATAATAAGTAGCGATAATCAGGGCATAAAGATTTGTTCAGCTGAATCTCAAAATCCCATAAAGTCTATAATTCATAGACTTGTACGAGACTACTGAAAAGATATGACAAAAAAGTTATTTTTTGAATGAATATGAGCATTATTCACTCAATACCTGTCAATAAATAATTAGCATTTACACATTTTTTTGGTACTCTTGACATGATTTAATTGGAATATATTTAGTTGGAATATCAGTCAATTGGTTTCAATGGACTTGATGGAGTCCTCTTTATGATGTAGTAAACTATTTAAAAACTAGAAAGGACTTTTCAGAATCTATCCTCTCACAATGTTATAATTTTTCTCATGATTTTTTAAGTTTTTGGCTTCATTTGAGAAGAGCTGAAGAGTTTTCTGATTTTTAGATTTTGTTTATTGAGAATGATGAATGTTGTTGCTGAGCGAATTCAAGACCAAAAAATTTAAGTTTAAATTTAATGTTTCCACTACAAAAATGTTTTTTCCATTATTTATAATGTTTGTTACCTAAAATATTTCTTTTCTTATAATGTCTTTTGTTGCTTTATGCCTTAATTTACAAAAAATACACTATGAGCCTTTCTGTATAATCAAGTTAACAATTAGGCTACTCAGTGGAGGCCAGAGAGGTTGGGCTAAGATATTGTCTAAATGTGTTGTCTTTGTAGGGGGTAGCACTAGAGGCGACTGCACCATGTGATACCTACACTAGTGACACCTCTGAATCCATATCCTTACTTTTAAACAGTTAGCAAAAGAAACAGAAAATGAGTTTTAAAATTAATTAATTAAATTTTTAAAAAGTTTATATTACAATATGAACTTATTTACATTTTTAGAAAGGAATTATTTAACTACAAATGAGAGAAATAATCTTTACACATTTTCCTTCAGGCTCATAGACCAGTCACAAGAAATAGGTAAAATTGTTGCCAAAGAGGGAGAGCTTGATTGCAGGCTTTATCCAGTGGGCATGACACTTTACATCATTCCTTTTCATGTAAGTTCAAAAGTTAATCATACTTTGTTTCTTATCTAGACATACTTTTTAAAATTTGCTGTTACAAATAAATTTTGAAATTCAAGTATTTTTCCAAAATTTTGAATTTAAATTAACACAATGAAGGGTTTTTCCCAATTTCTTTGGTATATCTTCTTCTTCTTCTTCGTTCTCAATATTGAATATTGGTATATAAAGCAAAGGAGATATCATGGTAGCCTTTGGGAAAAACAAAAGTAATATATATATCAGTGAGCAGTCTGCGGTTCTTTTACTGTTTATGTGGCTTTTTCACTTATAGTGAAATATTTTTAACATGAAATTGCTTTACATGAAAAACAGGTTAACACAAAATAATAATAAAAAATAACAAAATACTATATATTTTCATACAATTTTTTTGTTGGTTTTGAAGACAATAATCAGTTAACATGAAAATATTTCTATTCTCTGAATAAAATGCATACAACTGTCAGCAAAATGTAGAGGTTGTAACTGTATTTTTATCTGACGTTTCTAATTAGACCTTTTCACTGTTGTAGGCGTATACTGACAAGTAGCATTAAGAACACAGTAGTTTTTGGTAACTAATTAACTTTAATCCAAGCTAGAAATATGAACACTTTATACATCAATATAATCCGTCTGGCTTCCTGCCATTTTTCTACACATGTTTCATTCAACTCCTACCACACAACTGACTGCTTCACTTTCACTCGCGCCCTCTAGCATTCTCTCTCGTCACGTGATCTCTCTCGATTACTAATATGCAAATTATCACGTGACAGAGGTGTATAAAATAAAAAGGAGGCAATGTCTTGCATGGAAGAAGGCAAATTGAGCGTTCAATTATAGTCACCATTAGGAGAGTCGAAGTGACAAGATGATAATGTTTTTCTGAAAATATCCCATGACACTAGTCTTCTGTTAAATTTTGGTTCCCGAAAATTCAATAAATTTTGTATAAAATTTTTTATTTAAAAAACAAAGTAATTATTAAAGTTTAGCTTTTATCAATATTTTTCTGTTTGATTTTTTAAAAAAATTAAATAAATGGAAACATATATATTTATCAACAAATAGTAGAATAATTTAAAACTTAAAAGACTTATTGTATCTAATAAGATTAATCAATACAATGAAATATTACTCAGAACTTTCAAATATAAATATTTAAATTTTTAGTATAATAAAAAATAAGTATGCAAGTATCTACACTTCAATATCTATGCTGAAGTTTAATATTTTGTCTAAATAAAAAAAAAAAAATCACGACAAGCTTGTGATATATTTTTTTCTAATTAATTGCATCATTTAAAAAAATACATTTTCATCAGCCAGAGTAGTCTTGCTGTTTAAAATTGTGAGTGAATTTAAAAAATATTTGATCAGCTTTTAAGAAACTGACCATAAAATCTTACTTCTATTGAAATAAGAATGTTTGACATTTTTTTCCTTTTTCTAGAGTTGCTGCACAAGTTCTTTACATTCAGAATACCAGATACACATTGGTGATGATGTTGTGGGGACCTGGAAGCCTGTCCGGGGCTGGTAACATTGTTCAAAGAAAATGTTGAAGTCAATTTGGAAATAATGTAATCAATAGAAATAGAAGTGGAATAATCATGTTTGATGTTGTGGCTTCAAAAGCTTATCAAATTGTTGGCAATAAAAAGTTACAATGGAAAAATATTACTACAGAACATACTTTCACAAAAGTCAAACAATTTAAAAGACCAAAAAATAAACAAGGTGGTTAGCTTTTATGTGCAAAATACCTGGGACATTTCACATCATCACTGATTATTATTAACACCTAGTCAAAAATATTACATTTATAATTAAATTAAATCCACACAATCTAAAGCTGATATTTAATCATTGTTTTAACTGTATCACTGATATAATGCAAAATATCACATTTATTCTGAATTTCACTACAAACATGCTTTGTTGTCAGTCAATTTGTCTTCTGTGATATCATAGCAAATTTGGTATTTAGGCTAATAACAATAGCTGTAAGAAAAGAGTTGTGATTGGTCAGATGATGAATTTTCATTTGCCCGCATGCTACAATCAATTTATTTTTTGTAAGCAAATTTATGTTTACCATAAATGCTACTTGTGTAAGATGCAATATAAATTCACAATTTTTAATGTAAACAGTATTTACTAAGACAATTTTCTAATTCTTTTTTTTACCTATGTTTACATTTTAAATATGGGAAATAATGAAATATTTTATGAGTTTTTTTACAATAAAAATCACAAATTTGGCAAATACTAATATTCAAGTATGTTTAGTGATTTCTGTTTATCCGGTAGAAAGTCGTGTTTATTGTAAAAGTTTATTTTTTTAATAAAGTATTAATTGTAAAAGTTTTTTTTGTTTAGAGATTGTTAATTGCATAAGTCTAAGATGCTTATGTTTTGTTATATTTCACTAGGTTTCTTAAGATTTTTACTTTTAAGACTTTTAATTCTAATTACAATTCCAATACCTAATAGAAATTAAAATTATGAATGTTTTTATTTTGCTTTCATATAATGAATAACTTATAATTTATGGTTAGTGACCTCATACAAAAAGTACTTTTATAAATCTATACCTCAATAATATCATTTAGCAGATCTACCTTGTCATGTCATTCTAAAAATGTCTTTCTCATCATGTACTGCTTTTTAGATTACTGCACAAATATATTTATGATTCAGATGCCTCATTTTTTTGTTAGTGTGATGATTAAATACATTTGTTGATTTCGTTATTTATGCAGCTAATTTACATTTGAACAGGTCTGTATGAAATATTTTATTTATGCATATAAATATAATTTTCAAAATTTAAACTGTACATGGTTTGCCTTTTATATTCAAGAATATATCATCATCATTCTGATCCAGGAGCATCTTAGGGGTGTGCTTTTAAGCATGCAAATTTGCTGTTAGACTGCCTAAAAAGTTTAAATAGCATTTTCTAAATTTATGACTGTGAAAGGTCAAAGTGTTCAAGGCAAAGGGAAGATTTTCGATCTGTGTTTAAATATAATTAAAAACACTTGAAAAAATTCTTAATATTTTTTGTGTTTTACTTTGTTTTGTTTTAAAATGTTGTCTTTGTAAAAATATTAACTTACTCTTGTGCAGAATGTTAAAATAAAAAAAAGTATTGTTAACATTCAGAGCAAAGGACTTCCAGAAAGCTATATACACTGAAAATGACAACAATGCACCAAGAGAAAAAGTAAAGTTTATCTATATCATCTAGTTTGAAGAAATAACCCATGCTGAAATATTATAATTTTATGTTTCAAATTTTTTTTTAATTAAAAGATTTTTTTTTAAAACAAAAACTCTATTATTATCACTTAATTTCTCCCCTAGGCAAAAAAAACCTATTGAACAAAGACACAAATTTAAATTGTGTTAAAACACATACGAAGTAACAAATGTGGGTTTTTTAGGATAAATTTTAAAATGGGTAATCAATCTTGATACCATTAAGATATTGAGTTGACAAATAGCAATTGGAAGCAGGACTGTTTTATTCATTAGGCAAAATAGTTACGGTACTAATGAATAAGGGGGCATGTGGATTTCAGAAATGACCTGATAATAGCTTAAATACAAGAAATCATTTAATAATAATTTTTCTTACATTTTTTTTGGGGGGATGGGAAAAAATTTGGACGGAACATTAGCCTAAAAGGTTTTTAGTTACTATTACTATTACTACTACTAGTGTTTCCATTTGCCTACTGTCATTTTCCTATTATCTTATGATTTATTCATCCCTCTCTGTCACTGACGAATTTGGGTTGAATGCAGTAATATTTGTCATTGTACTTTTAATTCTTAACTATTGAGATGTGGTTTTAAATTTATATGAATGGGCCTTAAGTATATAAAAGTCGTTTACGGAGTCAGTTTTTTAAAGAGTGAAATCCCCTTGCTTATAGAAGAAACCTACACATAACTCATAACACTTATCCTGTTGACCTTATTTACCGATCAAAGTTCAAAAAATGATCATCGGAGCAAGACAAACATTTGCACGTTCGGTACGTGATTATTTGTTAAAAGTTTTAGTTTAATGTCTACAAGAAATAACTAGTTGAAAAAAGGTCTTGATTCTAAATTAGAAAGCAATATTGTTATTATTTCATAAATATAAAATATAAGTATAAGTCTACTCTTTGACTACTCTACAGTCTACAGTAGAGACTCAGACTCTGACTCTGAGTCTACTACTACTCCTGCTAACTCTACGTATCTTTAAGCTCTTAACTATTAACTATCTATTCTAATAAATTTTATCTGCTATATAAGTAAGTTATATCATATACATTCAAACCCACTTATTTCAACCTCGGTTATCTCGCCAACCCCATTAAGTCAACGTTGTTGAAGTGGAAAGCCCAAATTGCAAAATTCTCTCTTTGCCTTGCCTTAGACTTAGACTTAGTCTTAGTCTTAGTCTTAGCATTTAGATTTTCTTATCAGTTATGTTGATTCTTTTATGTCGCCCAACCCTAATAATACTAATATCTCGAGCACAAAAGAGGGCCAAATTTACTGCTTAACATTGGTTATCTGAATATCTCAATCCCCATAACCAATCGCCAGCTTTTGAAAATGTTATTTATTAATGAAATGCCACCTCACCATCTCACTACCATATTCACGTTTCACTAATCTATTCTCATTCCTAGTTGTAAAAACAATTGAGTAAGTGTTCAGTAATTATTTTCATTTTGAGTGTCATGACCCTTCTTTTTTACATATAAGTGACACCACCCCTTTTTAATGGCGGAATTTCCTGATGCTTTTAAAAAATTTGTTTTTAGTAGAAACTAAAAATAAAAATACAACGCCAGTAACTTAGGCTAATCATTAAAAAATTTTCATATAATAAATTTTATGTCACTATAATTGGTTTTTGGATCAGGGTTGAGAAATTTGTAGAAATCTTATATGTTACAGACGTTCCTTTTATACAGAAGATTATTGCGTCCTATGTTTATCTATGCTTTGTGTTTAGTCCTGCATTCTTTTTAGAGTTTTAAATGATGATAAATTGTTGGCTTTCCTGGTTTCTTCAGGCAACCCATTCCACGCCCGAATTCTAGACGGGAAGAAAGAAAACTTGTATGTGTTTGTTTTTGCATATGGTATAAGAAAGGTGTTTTTATCCTTATGTCTATCTGAGGGCTGTATTAACATTTAATGCCCTAGAAGGTTTTTGCCAAACTTCCGCTTCAATCCTGTAAGGATTTCCCGTATTGCAATCAATCAATTAAAGCGCACCTCGATAGTGCTCTCTTTAGAAATGAAATCACAGAAAGTAAATACTCTTCAGTGCTTGAAAGATGACGTATTTGAATAGCTGTTTCTCTCGCTAGTGTTATCGCTCGATTCGCAAAGTTTAATGTAGTTTTTACAGGTTTTTTTTTAGGATGCGATTTTGCTATACTTTATTATAAAAATAATAGTTCTAAACTACAGGTAAAAATAGTTTTAAAGTCAAGATGATCTTTTGGTTATGTAAAATAACTATTCTTATTCAGTATGACTATAATAACATAAAAACATTTTATGCAATTTTTTAAATTTCATAACCAGTTGATTGCAATACAGGGATTCCTTACGGCAGGGGTGGGCAAAGTGCGGCCCGCGGGCCACATGCGGCCCGCCACAGAGATTTTTGTTGCCTGCCAAGACATTCAGAAAACCCCGCCTTGAACTAAGATTTGCTTCATGTCCGCAACCAAAAGTGTGTCTTGTTTTTTTCCATTAGAGCGGCTACATCAATGCGCATGCGCAGGCAGTGTAAACACACACTCTTCCGGTTGGTCAGTTTTATTTCAATTTTGTCTTTGCAACAGTAAAATCTATAAATTTCCAAATTAAGTGGGACCAAGAACCCTCTGAAAAAGTATAAAAAAGGTGATGAATCCCATGTGTTTAATGAAGAATGGACACACAAATATTTCTTTGTAATACAGGCAAGAAAGCAGTGTGTTTACTGTGTCATGAAACAATGCTGTATTTCAAGAGTACAATCTGAAACGACAACCACAAAATACAACATAACAATTTTGGCAGCAAACTTTCTAGGGAAGAACGAAAGAAGAAAGCTGCAGATTGTGTTACAAAGTTGAAGAAGCAACAAACTTTATTTACAAAGCAATCAACACTTCAGAATAGTGCTACAGAGGCCAGTTTCATGATAGCCTACAACCTTGCTAAACGCAATAAGCCTTTTTGGATGGTGAGTTTGTTAAGCAGTGTATGGTAGATTGTGCAAGCGTATTATGTCCTAATGTGAGAAGCAAATTTGAAAACATTTCATTGTCAAGAAGGACTATAGTGCGACGCATTGACTCAATCAGTGACGAACTAACAGAACAACTGAAGACCACGAGCAAAGATTTTGTTTGGTTTTCATTGGCACTGGATGAAAGCACAGATAATGAAGACACTGGGCAGTTACTTATTTTTATCCGTGGAATTAATGACCATTTTGTCATCACAGAGGAATTACTAGGCCTGGAATCAATGAAAAGTTCAACTACTGGTCAGGACTTGTTTGAGTGTGCTGTAAATTGTGTTGAGAAAAGTGGCTTGTCATGGATAGAATGGCAAGCATTAAACAGATGGGGCCAAAGCTTTTATTGGAAAAATGTGGGTATGGTTAAGCTTTTAAAAAACAAGTTACAATCACAAGAAACCGACAATCATTTTAAGTGTTGCGGCCCTCCACTAAAATACGCTACCACAAAGTGGCCCCCATGCCAAAACAATTGCCCACCCCTGTCTTACAGCATTGAGGCAGAAGTTTTGGGAAAACCTTCTGGGGCATTAAACATTAATATCTGGGATGCAAAGTAATCAGCTGATGTAACTCTACTTCAATTGGCAAGACAAAATAGAAACCTAATGGTTGGCATTCCTCACAGACCTAAGAAAACTGTGTTCCACTTCAAAACTTAATCTTAGGGAAGCCAAAGCTACTGGCAAGTCTATTTTCAATACAGGTTACATGCAAAGCTAAGCCAGATGGAGCTGGTTATCAGTGTATTAACTGGCGCATGGAAGAGCAAAAGTTCAGGACCTTCCAAAAAAATATGTTAATTGTATAAACACAGATTTACATCTACCATTAGTATATCATAATAATAAACTAATTTCATTATCCATTTAAAAAAGTGCATTGCTTTTTGTTGACAAAAGACAAATAAACTACTTTTAACTCATTTTTATATATTTTGGATTAGGCAGGAACATTTTTTAAAAAATAAATGGGAAATGAAGGCATGCCAAAAGGTTTATTAATATGAGCCCTTTATTCTATGACTCATGTTTCCACTTTTCCATATATTTTTTAAGATTATCAGCATAACTACATGCTGATCTATTTCTTTCTTAGCATCTTGTAACAAATGTTACACAATAAATATGTTTTTCATTCTTGCTCTTATCTATCACAGTAAAAATCATATTTTATATTTTTATTGTCTAACGTTTAGCTATGCCTGCTGAAGCGACTCAAGAGTACTTTAGTAATTGCTGAGCACAACAATGAGAAACTTACTCCATGCACACTTAATGCTGTTACAGCGGCATCCAAAATTGGAGGAGATATCTCTTGCCTTGTTTTTGGCACAAACTGCTCAAAGGTTCGCTTATGATTAATTTAAACTTACAAAATAAAATATAAAAATGATAAGCTATTACTTAATTATAGAGATTTAACAATAGATCTATGTACTTGTTTTTTTTTTTTTTAAATTCTTTCACTAGGCTACTTCACCTAAGGACAAGTAAAAACATTTTGTGAATTGTTTGGCACCCTTCATATAATTACTTCTTACTCATTATATTATGTCAACAGATTATGTGATTTGATTACACCAATTTATAATTTAATTTTAGGTGGCAGAAGAAGTGAGCAAAATTAAAGGTGTCTCTAAAGTGCTTATTGCTGAAAGTGAAGCCTTCAAAGGATTTTTACCAGGTATGAAAGTTTTTATTCAAATGTTTTAAAAGTGCACATATTTAGAATTTTAAAATACATTTAAAGATATTGAATTTATACTAATATTTGAAAAATAAATGTCATTTAAATTATTTAGTCTCAATGTATATTAATTTAAAAAAATAATTGTCTTCAGAGGCTGTCACTCCATTTTTGGAGGCTACACAAAAGCAGTTTAAATTTACACACATTTTGGCACCAGCAACGGCAACTGGGAAGGTATAAAATTGTACTTTTTCAAAGTGTAATATGCAAAAAACAAATCTACATATATAATTCACCACAACAAGCATAAGACAGTTCAAATAAGCATGATGAATGGCCCTCGCTAGGATTGGCCAATCACAGTTTAATGGTGGTGCTAGGTGGGGGGCAGGTAGTTAACTGCAGTGCGACTGTCTCAAGACCAACGTGTTGGCGCC
>MUZC01000764.1:0-10250 GCA_002072015.1 Radix auricularia | reverse complement strand
ACTATTGAACCGGTTCCTTCCAGAAAATGCATTTGTTATATTTGTTATCTATGTAGATTTCTTATTTACGTACTATACGAAGACATCTAAATCCAACCTACTTTCATTTATATTGACAAAAGTGACAATAATCTTAATCAACATGACTTGACTGTATCAAGTATCTTTCTGTCAAATTTAAAATAAATGCCTTAAAAACTGAGTTCAGAAGAAAATTGTTTTGTGCTCCTCTCGAATTGCGATGTCGAGAATTTGATGCATTCAATAAAGTTAGTGAATACTTTTGACTAATTTTAAATGGACACATTTATTATTATATTTAGAATGGCCAGAGGCGTTTGACCAAAAACCAATAGAAAAACTACAGCAAACTTAAAACTTTTATTATTGTATCAAATAGATTCCCCTCCCCCACCCACCCCCCAAATGTATATTCGGGGTCGTTTTGATTTAAAATATCAACATATTCAGATCTTTTTAGACACTTGCCCTGTTTGTAAAACTCACCAGTAGCCTATCGACCGGCACTTTGAGAAGCATTGAATTAGGAAAAAAAAAAAGTCATTTAATAAATTTTAAGTGACCAAATATTTCAGTGACGTTTTATTTAAAATTACCCTTTCGAATAAACACAAGTGACTGGGAATGCAAAGCAGAAGACCGATCTACGTGGCGCACAAAAGGCGTCATAGCAGCCAAGGAGCGAACGATAGATGATGCTACAGACAGAAGAGCTAGGAGACAGGCCAAAACATTGGGAAGCACAGAACTCGTGTACAAAAGCTTTGGTAAAGACTGACACTCAAGGATAGGACTGCAAAGCCACACGATGAATTGCAACCCAACCCAGCGGTGATGCACCATCGTCTCTCGAGATGGAAGGATGTCGATGATGATTGACTTTGTTCATTACATTACAGCCATAAGTTTAATAAATTATCCTCTAAATAATGGTGGCCACCCCAAGGTTCCTTGTTTCGTGTGCAAAATAAAAACTTGTGTGCAAAATTGCACAGCATCCAATTTTTGTGCAATTTTTTTTTTAATTGCTGCGTGGTAAACCCAAACCTTCTACGACCATACCACGTTGAAAATACCGGTTCTCGTCCGATCACCGAAGTCAAGCAAAGTCGGGCGTGGTTAGTACTTAGATGGGTGACCGCTTGGGAACACCACGTGTTGTAGACACTTAGGGGGCGCGTCGGTCTATAGAGGTAGCGCTGGGCAATGTGCGGATTTCTGAACTTCTGAAGTTAATTGACAAAACCTGCATTAAAGTAGGTACTTCTTAACTTAACAAGAAGTATAAAAAAATTTAACAGCCCGTGAACCCCTGATTGAGAATCACTGATTTGTCATGTGTTGTCTTAGAAACTGAGAATATTTGTCATGCTTTGTCTTAGAAACTGAGAATGTTTGTCATGTTTTGTCTTAGAAACTGAGAATATTTGCCATGAAAATGTATATATATATATATATTACTCTTAAACGGGTATATGTGAAAATGAGTATGACGAATGAACGCCACTGGGTTCGAAAGATCGCAGTGGGTAAACGTAGTGGGGTGAAAAGATAAAAAAGAAATGGGAGGGGGGAGGTGGTGGCAACAATGCGTCTTGCGTTCACTTGTGTTGTTCCTTCACAAAATAACATATGATTCATAGTTTAGTGGTTATCACTTCCGCTTTTCATGTGGAAAGTCCTGGGTTCAAGCCCCAGAGGGAACAATTTAGAAGAAAATTTCTGCCCGTTCTTTTCCCCATTTTTTAGCGAACATTACTATCCCTAGGGTCGGGAAATCACAGTTTATGGTTGCAAGGGATTGCAGTAAAGGGTGGGGGGCAGATAACCAGTGGCGTCGCTAGGGGGTGCGGTGGGGGCGGACACCATCAGGGGGGTGACACCAAAATGTAAAATTTTGTATGTTCCCGTTATTTTGGCACTTGATAACTCGGAGGAGTTCTATGGGTTAAGTCGTGAGGGGGTGACACCATGAGCTACCGCCCCGGGTGACACCAACCCTAGTTACGCCTCTGTAGATACCAACAACCGCTGTGCACATGTTTTAAAAAGAAGTCAGTAGGATTCACGATATTTAAATTTCAATTTTTCACGGCACTATACAGCATGTCAAACATGTGGAGACCTCAAGGGGAAAAATACGTAACATTTTAAAAATCCTTTAGTTATCCACTCCATCTGAAAATAGAATTTTCTGATTAAGGTTTGATGGGTTAATAACGTCTCAAACCCTAAGAAAATAAAAATGTGTTTGTTTTAAATTTGATAAATCTGATCAAATTTGTATATCGCAAAACTGCAAAAATGTCAAATAGTCGTTTTCCCCCCTTGAGGTCTTCATATGTCGTATAAAAAGAGGGCTCTTCTTCCCCTTTTCTTAATTAACTAGATTGTGCCGGGGCGCCGTGGTGTCTACGGCGCCCCCTTTTTTTAGGGCGCCTACGGCGCCAACCTTTTTCAAAAGCCCAACTAACTTGTCCTTTTTTGATAAATACGAAATATTAAACTTTCTGAAATGCACGCAAAGTATTTAATAATAGGGGTTGTATTTTGCGCACCGATGCACACCAAACAATGACGTCATCATATTGAATATTTTTACAGCGCTAATCACCACACGATTTTTCAACTAACTGCTGTAGACTGTCGTACATCGTTCCTCAGCGTTCCAGATCCAGTGACTTGGACTATTATATTATTTACTAGATTGTGCCGGGGCGCCGTGGCGCCTGCGGCGCCCCCTTTTTTTAGCGCGCCTACGGCGCCAACCTTTTTTAAAAGCCCAACTAACTTGTCCTTTTTTGATAAATAAGAAATATTAAACTTTCTGAAATGTACGCAAAGTATTTAATAATAGGGGTTGTATTTTGCGCACCGATGCACACCAAACAATGACGTCATCATATTAAATATTTTTACAGCGCTAATCACCACACGATTTTTCAACTAACTGCTGTAGACTGTCGTACATCGCTCCTCAGCGTTCCAGATCCAGTGACTTGGACTATTATATTATTTATGTCATTATCTATCGAGCAATTAAACCACAAAAACAAAATTTCCATAATTTGAACAACAACCAAGTGTGTCATAAAGTTGATAGCATTGGGCTTTTAATGGGCCAAAGAATTCAAGGGTTTGTACTTCACCTTAAACACAAGGGAAGAAAGTCAAAGATGATTTCTATTTTTACTTAACCAGGTAAATTTTATTTTTTTTTCCATTATAGTTAAATATTGAGTGTTTTGTTTTTAATAGCCATATGCTAGGCGGATAATGGTGTGCAACATCAACGCTCATTTTGTTGAACTCATTTACTAGAAACATAATAATTGAAGATAAACAAAAAATACTATACTTAAAGAAATGTAAGATAAACATTGAATTCATATATAAAGGAAACATAATTACCATGTATTGAAGACTTCATTTGTCCTCATCCTAAGTTTGATATCTATGATTATGGGTGTGTTTATATTTACATAAAATAAAATTTTAGACGTGGCCATGATTATAGGTGCGAACTAAGGGTGAGATCAATGTTAGTCTTCTCTTTATTAAAAGATGTATTCTTGGTTTTTGGTGAAGTTAGTTATGATTTAATCTCATTCCAGGTTAAATCTTGTACAGTTGTGTGATTTTCCCATGGCTTGAATTTTCGCTGTCATTCAGTGTGATAAAAGATTTGGTTCTGGTGTAAAATAAACGGGATCTATTTATAAAGATGAAAAAAATAATATAGGTTTGATAGGAAAAGGGGGGGGGGATCCTTTCGATCTAATCCACTTTACCCTTTATGTCTCTTGCAATATTTTCAAATTCTGTGGAAAAAAATAATGATGACCAGACGAAACTTTTTAGACTACAGCAGAAACAATTGTCTAGATTACTCGTAAAGACTAACAGATGAGTAAATAATGATTTCTACGAATTCGTCGTTTTATAATTGGAATCATCTATTTAAACCTTTTTGAAATATACGTACACATCTTTTCATATTCAGCATGAAATTTTGGTTTTTAATAAAATAAATAACTGAATTTCCGCTTTTCAACACCTTTTGAAAATTTATATTATTCATTAAAATTAATTAGAAAAAAATAATAATGTTAATTTTGTGTGAAATGTACAAATTTTCCGAAATCTTAACAACTATTTATAAATTATTGCACTATAATGTAAACAATACATTTTAAGAATATTTTTTAAAAAAAGTTAGCCATGCATTAAAAATTATAAATGAAACAAAGCAACAAAGCCCGTCCAAGGACGTTCCGCAGTCGCTTCGGTAGCATGTTGTACCTCCCCTCCAACAAAACTAAACACATATTCTTTGGGCCTGAGATCTACTCTCTTAAGGCCTTGGCTATAACTTGGGCAATCTACTCCATCTGTTGGGCAGTGCCATACAACATTGTCTGAACGTAGGACTCCCCTGCCCCCCTAACCTTCCCGGCTATGTCAAGCACGGGACATGACGTCAACAAGTGTGTGATCGTCTCAGAGGTTTGGCTGCAATGGCGGCAGTTGGGTTCCCTGTTGTGATCCAGCCTGTTAAAATAAGATTTGGTTGTGCAATGCTCGGTGCGCATTTGGGTCACCAAACTTTGTTCCCGTCGTTTTAGACCCCACCACTGGTCTGATCTGCTAGGCCTGGGCATGCTAGCGAACACCCCTCTGGCTGTAGCTCCATCTTCCCACTCCTGGTACCACTTTTCCCTGAAGTGGTCCATTAGCCACGTCTTTGCCCCAAGATATGTGACTGGGACATCTGGTTGGGGTTGGGCTGCTCCAGCTTTTGCCAGCGAGTCTGCTATTTCATTACCTTCTACATTCACGTGGCTAGGGATCCATTGAACTGTGACCCTGCCACCAATTCTCTCGAGTCTGCCCACGTCCTCCAAAATGGCATCGACTAGGTGGGTGCTACGTTTCTCAGATAGCATGACCTCGAGCGCCGATCTCGAGTCACAAAACAAGACCGTGTCGAAACCTACTAGTCCCGACCCTTGCAGTGTCAGGTGCACACTTTCCAGGGCCCTGTGAATAGCTTCAAGCTCCGCATCGTAGTTCGATGCTGTGGTCCCACAGGGTCCTGAAAGTTCATCTTTTGGTGGCCGTCCTAATGGGTATAGGATGAGCGCACCATATCCTGCAGTTCTTTCTCTCCGGCTGGCAGACCCATCCGTGAACACTTTCACTGGGGTTCCCGCGAACCCTTCGATTGTCTCAAGGGCAGCCACTTTCTGTACATATTCAGGGCTGCGTTTCGTTACTGTCGTGTCAGTCATTGACAAATGTATTGTGGGACGTGTCATTTCCGCATAGGGCGGTTTTATTGGGACGCTAATTGTTCTATGTCTATTTCGTGGGGGTTGAACAGTCCTATCAAGCTCTAGTACTTGATGCATGAACGAGGACCGTTTCAACTTCCCACGTCCGTCCCAATTATGCTGCATTTGGTAGCAGGGGTCCCTCGTGTCCAGCCTGCGATACCTTTCTGCAGTAGTAATGATCGCCTTGTCCCGACGTATCTCAAGTGGTTCTACATTTGCAATGACCTCCACGGCAGCTGTGGGTGTAGTTCTGTACGGGCCACAAATGAACCTCAGGGCCTGGTTCTGGATTCGGCCCAGTTTTTCCAATGCCGTTTTGCTGGCAAAGGCTTGGACCGGCATACTATAGTCCATCACCGACCTCACACTTCCCAGATATAGAGCTCTGAGAGTGCTTGCTCCAGCGCCCCAGTTTGTGCAAGCTAACTTTTTCACCAGGTTGAGCTTGGCGGTTGCCTGGGAGTACAGGTCTTGTACAAAATTGTGCATTTGTACTTTCTGATCCAGTTTGACTCCCAGGTAAACCGGTATTTTGTCCCATTTGAGCGCTACATCGTTCATTTTAAGCACAATCTCCTGTTTAAGAACGGTTCGGCCATTTGTGAAGAGCGAATAGACCGTCTTCTCGGTGTTAACTTCCATATGCCACCTCTGCATGTACCTACTGATAGGGAAGAGGTCGTGCTGTAGTAGCTGTTGCAGTCGGTGGACATCCTTACCGGTACTCCAGATTACCAAATCGTCTGCATACATGGCAGCGCTGGTTTGCAACATACCAGGTAGGTAGTTGATGTAAGCCAAGAACAATGTGCAGCTGAGCGCTGACCCTTGGGGCAGGCCCTGCTGCAGCGTTCTCCTACTTGAGGTTTCACTGCCATAAGTTGTTGCGATCGTCCGGTTTGTAAGAAAACCTTGGATCCACCTGTACATGTTCGCAGTTACACCTAAGGCTTGTAGTTTCAACAACAGACCGGACCTCCAGACCTTATCATAGGCCTGTCGGAGGTCGAAAAATACTGCCACAGTATGCATTTGTTTCTGGAGCCCATCTGTTTTGACTGGAGAAGACGGAGCACTTGGTCAACCGGCTGCTTTCCCTTCCGGAAGCCCGCCTGGTTGATGTTCAGACTATTCGTACTCTCCAAGTACCAATAGAGTCTGGCATTAACCATTCTTTCAGCTACCTTCCCTAAACACGATGTTAGGGAGATCGGATGGTAGCTGTTCAGGAGATCACGATGTTTCCCCTCTTTAGGTATTGGAACGATGTTTGCGCTCAACCAAGCTCCAGGCAGGGCACCCGTGGCCCACGTCCTGTTTATGATATTCAATAGCGAGGACATTGCTATCGTGCCAAGGTTTTTAATCATCTCGTTATTGACTTTGTCCTGTCCTGGTGCCTTGGCGGTTTTGCACTTACTGATTGCTGTTTGCAATTCGGTCATAGTGAAAGGAGCGGTGAAGACTTCAGCATGCGGTCCCCACTTTTGGGCCTTTTCTCCATGTTTCCTGAGATGGTTCAAGGTACGGCTCTGCTTGGTCTCTTTCTGCTTCAAGCTCGCCTTTGCAAAATGCTTGTTTAGAGCTTCGGCACACTTAGCATCTGTGGAAACCGTGCCTGTAGCCGTTTGCAAGGGGCTTGGCTTTTTTGTTTTTCCCATGCCAGAAAGAGAGTCAATCAGCTGCCATACCTTTCTGCCATCTGCCAGGTTGAGTTTCCCGCAAGAACTAACCCATCTTCCTTTTTTGCCTTGAGAGTTTCTTCCCGGACTTCGGCAGTCAGTCTGTTATATGTGGCACGAGCAGCCACAGTTTTGAGTCTGGCCGCCTTTTTCCGGGCTTTCTTCCGTTCACGGACAAGTTCTGCCAGCTTTTTGTTCCAGAAAGGTCGGAACTTTCGATTCCTACACGTTCTCGGGATGGCCTTCCTTGCCATCGACAAAATCACTCCCACAAAGTCCTTGTAAGCGTTCTCGATTGACTTGGGGTTCTCTGAGCTCTCTGGTGAGCCCGCGTGCGTTCTTTCGATCCCTTCCCTGAATCTACTCCAGTCGGCTTTGCCGAACAGCCAGTGTCTCCTGGCAAAGCGTGCCTTCACCATCTCTATATCTATTTTAAGGAGGATTGGTCTGTGGTCGCTACCAACCTCTGGCAACACTTTCCACTCCGTTTTTGCCTCCAGTTCCGCAGAGACTAGGGTCAAATCGGGTCGTGATAGAGCACTGTTGCCAGTATGTAATAGTGTGGGCACACTATCTTTGTCCTGTAGTATAATAAAGTTGGTAGTGAGCTCCAACTGCTCTAAGTAACGCCCAGATGCGTTTTTATCGGGGTATCCCAATGCTTCTGTATGAGCATTGAAATCCCCTGCAATAATGTGATTTTTAAACATCGTTGTGCTGTGTGTTGGGAGGCACAACGTGTTCATTGGGGTATTGTATATATTCGATATGGTAAATGTTTTACCAGCTTTAGTAATGCGGAGTGTCAGGGTATCTGTACCTGCAAGTACTTTGCTCTCTACAATCTCAGCTGTGAGGTTGTTCTTCACCAATGTGACCAGACCTCTGCAGTTCTTGCATGTACAGCGATATACTGAAAAACCCGTAACGTGCAATGGGTTCTTTTTCAGTAGAGTTTCTTGCAAAAGAGCAACGTCCACCATCTGGTCGTGGAGCAACTTGGTTATTTCTACAATATTGCCCCTGACACCACAGCAGTTTAATTGCAAAATAGTGAGGTTTTTGGGGAGCTGAACCTTGGCAGCTAGCCTCTGAGGGCTTACAGTAGCATATATGCCTTGTGTCGTCCTGATCCCCGTCACCGACACACAGGGGAGGGGAGGGTTCGAAGTCCTCCCGCTTAGACAGTTATCAAGTAATTCAGCCATAATAATGAATGAACTGGGCTCTTTGTATTACCTTTTCCCGGTGTGTGTGTGTTTCCACACACCCACCTTTGCCCTGGGAACTAGACATTTGAGTCGACTCCTTTTCACGACGCCACTCATATGTGGTTTTGTGTGTCCGTTGCGTTAAGCAAGGAATCCTTACAGACATATAATCCCCTCCAACAGCCGTCTCGACTGGCCATTAATGTGCATCACGTCGAAAGTACTATTCATTATAGAAATAACTCGCAAAAATGAAGTTTTTGACTAAAAATCCCAACGCGTAGGCCTACCGCTCATTTCCGGTAATTGTATGTTAATTTCAATATATTTTAAACAAAAACTTATTAGTATTAATTTAATTTGATTTAAAAAAATTCCTGACTACATTGATATCCGGATACAATTCGGATCTGCGATAAATATTTGTCGAATCCACACAGTGGCGAAAATCTCGATATCCGGCTGTCCCCTAGTTTATTACAGGATTATCATTAAAATATATATTATATGTGCTTATGATTATCTCTGTATTAGAAAAATTTGACTTGGGCCATCGATTTCCACGTAAAATTCCCTCGCTAATTACAGAATTATAATTAGAATTTTTAATTAACAACGAAATATTTGAAATAGAATCTATGTATCACAACAGAATTGAACAAATTTACAACTACATTTACGCGATAAAAATAAAACCCTAGCATCGTGTGACAATTGTAATGAAACATTTTTTAAGTATCTATCAAATAAAGAAAGAATCCGTAAAAAAAAAAAAAAAGACGCATATCTGTTTAGTACGAAAATGTGCGCACCGTAGTTTGAAAATAAAATATTTTTGAAGGTGCACAGCTTAAAATAAAGTCTTGGAAAAAAAACCTGCACAAAAACTAACTCGCTTTGAACGTCCGCGTAAACTTGTTCAATATGAGATTATTTTTTGTTTTCTGATGGCTATCGGAATCTTAAGGAGTTTGAGGGACCAATCGCTATCGATGACCGCACAGAAATAAGCCTTTTATTATATAGGAGGATGTTTGGTCACCGATAAATGATTTTTGTGTATAGATCTATGTGTTTTTGTTGGTGGTTTAGTATGAAGGTGGGGATATTCTTGTGTGTGTGTGGGGGGGGGATTTAATAATTAGGTGTGTGAGAAAGCAGACGGGATATTCAACAATTGATGCTGATATTTTCATTCAAATTTTTTTTTTTTGTACCCCCTGTTGAATACCTCCCCACTATAATTTTAGAACCTTTTCATATTTTAGAACCGTTGAGGGGAGGGGTAGGTCCATCAACGCAACAGGGACGCTGTCCTTGAGATGGACAAAGATACCAGATGGACCATGGAATATTTCATAGAATTAGTAATAGGTTAGCACGTGGAAGTTGGCCGAACCTTCTCGAAGTCATGCATGTCAGCGCGTGATCAACAGTTGGTACACGCCACTGACCAATCAGATGAGAACGGTCCGCTGACCCACGCGGGGCCAGGGGTCCTTAAATACTGGACCCAAACCTTACAGCAGTCTGTCTCTCAGAATATTCGTAGTACACCAGGTCTGCGGTGTGACGGGAGAATAAGAATTGAGCCTAGCTGAAAGTTTGTTTCAGGTTTGAGCAGTACCTAGACTTAGAATAGTAAAGTCAAATGTATTTGTATAGGTATATGTTATTGATATGTTTATTGATATGCTTTGATATGTTATTACTATCATTTGTTTAATTATTCGATATTATTGTTTTCAGCTAGTTAGGAGTTATTACTAGTTAGTACTAAGTTAGTTAGGAGTTAGAAGGAGCTAGTCAGTACTTAGTTAGTACTAGTAAGTTGTACGAAGTTGCAGTAAGTTGTGAAGCCAGTGGAGTGGCGAGAAACCATTAGGCTACAATCTCAGACAGGAGACGTGCTGAGATCTGGAGCGAAGAAGGGACAAGGTGGCCTTGCCTTCACAAGTGGGAACCCTTGCAGTCAGTGACCATCCTTGCGAAGCAGCCGA
>MUZC01000763.1:159036-174250 GCA_002072015.1 Radix auricularia | reverse complement strand
TTCTGGTAGAGTATATAGCAAGCGTTATTATAGGGGTTCGAGCATGGTGAAAGAAAGCCACCAATCGATCTGAATGGAAGGATGAGGTTGAGCAAGCCAGGGCCCTACATGGGCTTTAGAGCCAAGGATTTTAATGATAATGCTATATTAAAGCAGAAATACCACAATTGATGGATAATATTTAAATTAATAATATTTTTATTTTTTCTCGACACACATAACGTTGTTTTTATTAAGAAGGTGTTTGATTTATCACTACCCTAATTTCCAGATGCGTTTACATTCATTTTTAAGGAGAATTTGAGACCCAAAACCAAACAAAGTTATTCTTATTGTGCCTACCCCGTAGCGTAGCACGGGTATTTTGCTCGTAAATAATATAATAGTCCAAGTCACTCACTGGATCTGTAACGCTGAGCAGCGATGTACGACAGTCTACAGTAGTTAGTTTAGTTGAAAAATCTGTGTGTTGATGAGCGCTGTAAAAATATTTAATATGATGACGTCATTGTTTGGTGTGCATCAGTGCGCAAAATACAACCCCTATTATTATTAAATACTTTGCGTACATTTCATAAAGTTTAATAATTCGTATTTATCAAAAAAGGACAAGTTAGTTGGTCTTTAAAAAAAAGGTTGGCGCCGTAGGCGCCCAAAAAAAGGGGGCGCCACAGGCGCCACGGCACAATCTAGTTATTCTAGAATGTTATAAATTATAATTCTTACACAGGTTCTCACATATGGTACGGCATGTGTCCTATTCTCACATATGGTATGGCCTGTGTCCTATTCTCACATATGGTATGGCATGTGTCCTATTCTCACATATGGTATGGCATGTGTCCTATTCTCACATATGGTATGGCATCTGTCCTATTCTCACATATGGTATGGCATCTGTCCTATTCTCACATATGGTATGGCATCTGTCCTATTCTCACATATATTGTTAAATAAAAAAATAAGTCAATAAATTTGTATCAACAAACGTTCATGTCAAGAATACTCCGTTATCTGCAAGGTACAATGTGATGTCATTTGTTGTCATTTGATGTCATGTGATGTCATTTGAAGACTATTGTAGCAAATGTCCGAGCCTAAGATGTATTCTTTCTATATTTGTTTTAAAAATATGATTGAATTTACCAGGTTGTCATATTTGACTGCTCCCGGTGTGGAACTCTTCAAACAAGAGAAAACACAAAAAAAGCGATAAATTTCCCCATCACGTTGTCCCAATTGAAACTTTAGTAGTCCACCTATTTGTAGTGGGGATAAGAAGGGGAAAAGGGGGGGTATCCCGTAGAATTTTATCAGAAGCCAATAACATATTTGTGCACTTACATCTAAAACATGTCATGAACTAAACTGGGAGTAAAGAAATTGACATACAAAATAAAGGGAGCTAATTATCATTATAAGGAAATGTCAGTCTTGAAGTGTGTGTGTGTGTGTGTGTGTGTGTGTGTGTGTGTGTGGGTGGGTGGGTGTGGGAGGGAGCTGCTCCAGGTGTTAGCTTATAAATACAGCGAGAGTTGTCTTAATTATTCATGGTAAATCTGTCATCAGAGAAAATGTTCCGCATTCTACGGAGATGCAGAGTTCTCCCCCTTGCTCAGAGCCAGGCTCAAGGGAGCCAACCTAAATATGATTTTGTCTCAAAATTTGAGTCACCTCACTTGATATTTGATTCTACTGGAATATTAAAGTCTAAAGTCCGGTAACTTCTTCCATTACAATGAGGTGATCATCAGATGAAAGGGAAAACAAAGTCAGGGCCGGGTCTTTTGAAAACTTTGACTTAAGTACAACAACAACATTTCGTGAGTGCCAGTTGAAAAGTATAACACGATAATTTAACTCGCGGACATGAGCACAATCATATAACACAATCATATGACACAATCATATAACACAATCATATGACACAATCATATAACACAATCATATGACACAATCATATGACACAATCATATGACACAATCATATGACACAATCATATGAAACTATCATACGACATTATCATATGACACTATTATGCTACACAATCATATGACACAATCATATGAAACAATCATATGACACTATCATACGACATTATCATAGGACACTATTCCATATGACACAATCAAATGATACAATCATATGACACAATCATACGACACAATCATATGACACAATCATATGACACAATCATATGACACAATCAAATGACTCAATCATATGACACAATCATATAACACAATCATATGACACAATCATATGACACAATGATGTGACACAATCATATGGCGCCGGTAAATCTGGGCAAATAGTGAGTCAGTGACTGGTGTACCTGTACCTGTACTTGTACTTGTACCCTTCGGTGGATGGTCAGTGTCACCAACGTTGTTTATACACGGGTCATTGTTTGGTCCAGCAGATGGTCGAGATGGTCGCGCATGCCCTTAAACAAACTTAGACCTCTTCCACATGTCACTAACTTACCCTTTGGTTTTTTTAATCAAGTTAATATCATAGATGTTTGGTGATAAATCATTTATTCCACTTGGGTATTATTTCAGAAGTTGAAGAACTTGTAGGTATTATATCAACATTATCTCTCGTAACTGTTAGATCTACGCACCAAGCTCCAAATGTCAATAGCCCGCCATTGAATTTGGTGCGCCTTATCTTCTATTGTTTTCCATAGACAGTTTCATATAGACAACCATTTAGTTTCTGTTAGGAGAGCGGTCATTTGACGACTATATCAAACACATATTCTCGGTGGAATGGACGTTAAGTGACCAACACACGAATAATCCAAGAAGGAAATAATATGAATAAGTGACTATAACTGATAAGATGGAAAGATGCCGAGAAGATTGGATATAGCTTTAGATTATAAGAGATGTTCAAAATAAATATCTAGATTATAAGAGATGTTCAAAATAAATATCTAGATTATAAGAGATGTTCAAATAAATATCTAGATTATAAGAGATGTTCAAATAAATATCTAGATTATAAGAGATGTTCAAAATAAATATCTAGATTATAAGAGATGTTCAAATAAATATCTATATTATAAGATATGTTCAAATAAATATCTAGATTATAAGATATGTTAAAAATAAATATATAGATTATAAGATATGTTCAAAATAAATATATAGATTATAAGAGATGTTCAAATAAATATCTAGATTATAAGAGATGTTCAAATAAATATCTAGATTATAAGAGATGTTCAAATAAATATCTAGATTATAAGAGTTGATCTGATATCTCTGTAATGTGAAAGGAAAGATTGTTTCATTTTCATAGAGCGTCCAAAATTTGGCGGTGGCGTTCATTAAAAGTTGGCATTTAATTATATGCCCAAAAATAGCTCATTATTAAAATTGATGTATTGTGACGTTGGCGGTCTTCAATGTGCTATTTATAGCCATCAGTGTTGGACGGGTCAATACTAGGGATTTAGACCTATAACATTTAGTGTGTTCTTTAACACTAGATTAAATTAGGTAACACTTTAATAACACAAGATAACATTAGGTAGCACTTTGATAACACTAGATAACATTACGTAACACGTTGATAACACAAGATAACATGAGGTAACACTTTGATAACACTAAATAACATTAGGTAATACTTTGATAACACTAGATAACATTAGGTAACACTTTGATAACACAAGATAACATGAGGTAACACTTTGATAAGACTAGATAACATTACGTAACACGTTGATAACACAAGATAACATGAGGTAACACTTTGATAACACTAAATAACATTAGGTAATACTTTGATAACACTAGATAACATTAGGTAACACTTTGATAACACAAGATAACATGAGGTAACACTTTGATAAGACTAGATAACATTAGGTAACACTTTGATAACACTAGATAACATTAGGTAACACTTTAAAAACACTAGATAACATTAGGTAACACTTTGATAACACTAGATAACATTAGGTAAAACTTTGATAACGATTTCCTCCTTTCTCCCCTACAGAGACGCATTCTGCCGGGACTTGAGCGAAGAAAGCATGAAGCAGGCCATGCAACAAATGTGTGGGATGGGCGCCCCTCACCAGGGCGCCATGATGCACGGGCACCCCATGGACTACGGCAGGGAGTTTAACCTCCAAAGTAAACTCATCGAGGACATGCGACAAAATCTACCGCTGGTCAAGAGCGAGGGCTCCCCCTTCGCGCCTCACTTCCTGTGCTCGCCCCAAGCCATGGACCGGCACCACCACCATCCCCACCACCCCCACAATCTGCACCCCCACCACCACCACCACCCGGCCGTGCCGCCGGTTTGACAGTGGGGTGGTCTCCCCCTGGAGGGAGACAGGGCCAGCATGAGCCCTAACGCGATGCTCTCGCCTACCTTCATTGACCCCAGCGTCAGCAGCAGCCGGGACAGCAACGTCAGCTGCGGCAACACCACCAGCAACACGAACAGCAAGAACAACAACAACAACAACAACTCTAACATTATACCCGAGTTCAACTCCTGTGGTGACGTCAGCATGGGCCTCGGAGTGTCCAGTGACGCCAGCCTGTCTCCCATGATGCATCACTTCCACCCACAGCCCCAACCCGCCCACCTCAACCACCAGACGTCAAGTCTGTCCCACTTACATTTTCAGCAGCACCAGGAACCTTTGAACTCCCAACACCACCAGCAGCACCAGCATCAGTCACAGCAGCATCTTCACCATCAGGGTCATCTTCACCTCCAGACGACCTTGAACACTCCCCCCACGAACCAATGGACCTGACGGTAGCTCTTCATCGTACGCCACCCCCCCCCCCCGCCCGTTACTGACCTATAGTTTCCTCTAACTGATAACTTAACCAACGTGTCTTGTCTCATTTTTGTTTTTGTAAACTTAGATACCAAAAATATTGATGTATTTTAAAGATCACACAGAATTTACCCCTTGCCATATTTGGTTAAATACTTGTCTTCGGTACAGCGCCTCTCTAACAGAGATACAATACGGTTTTAGAAAAGCGACGAGTGATGTACAGGCAGCTTAAGAATCTAAGGTCAGCCTACGGATCTATGGTCAGCCTACGGATCTAAGGTCAGCCTACGGATCTAAGGTCAGCCTACGGATCTAAGGTCAGCCTACGGATCTAAGGTCAGCCTACGGATGAGCCAACTAATCAAAGTTTTGAAGAACCTCATCTGCCGCTGGGGCTGTTTGAAAGAAGCAAGATGTAAGCTAACATTGAATTGTTGGACTAGACCAATAAGATGTCTTAACCTGAGCCAATGGCGATAGGTGTTATGTCCACACCGAGGAGTAAATATCCAAATTACTGACCAATCGTGTCTTCGATATCCGCTTTGCCGCAAGGATTGGACAAAATACGAACAAGACTCAATGAATCATTTTCATTATTCATTCCCTCTGTAGTTTCTAAACATAGAGGAGCTGTACACAGCAGGTATAGAACTACTGTACCCAGCAGGTATAGAACTACTGTACCCGGAATAGAACTACTTTAACGAACGATAAACTTAAGCTGCTGTACCGAGCATTGTAGTGCTGTACCGGACATGGCCCAGTAATTTCGGGAACAAGACCTTCAAAGGCAGACCTCCACAGGATGACCTAACGGGTCAGACCTAAAAAGACAGACCTAAGGAGATAAATTGAATTCCTGAATATTTATTGCCAACCCTTCTACCAAAGAGTAAACAATTAGCTTTATAAACGGTGCATTAGCTTTACAACAGGTGCTGCATTTATCCAGCTGTTTTCTTAATGCGTGTTTCCTTTTCCACTATTACGCGTTTTTCCCTTTACACACATCTGTTTATTCACTTGTTTTCCTTTACACAAATCTGTTTATCACTTGTTTTCCTTTACACCCATCTGTTTGTTTACATGTTTCCCTTTACACACATCTGTTTATTCACTTGTTTTCCTTTACACCCATCTGTTTTTTTCCCGTTACACACATCTGTTTATTCACTTGTTTCCCCTTTACACACATCTGTTTACTCACTTGTTTCCCCTTTACACACATCTGTTTATTCACTTGTTTTCCTTTACACACATCTGTTTATTCACTTGTTTCCCCTTTACACACATCTGTTTATTCACTTGTTTTCCTTTACACACATCTGTTTAGTCACTTGTTTCCCTTTACACACATCTGTTTGTTCCCCTTTACACACATCTGTTTGTTCCCCTTTACACACATCTGTTTATTCACTTGTCTCTCTAGTGTACTCATGTCGACACCGTGCCGGTGTGTATTTGTGTGTGTATAACGATGCGTTAAATGATGCGTTTAATAATGCGTTCAACGATGCGCTTAATGAGCTCTTGTCGGTTAAACCCTCAACCTTTAAATTGCTGTGAGTTTCTACGTTAATTTAGTCAATATCGAATTTAGTTGAACAATCTTGGAATGTGACGCTTCAAATGGTGTTAAAGATGCTAAAGATTGCTTCTGTCGTCTAGCCGACATTGTGATAGTAAATAATATCTTTGATACTTTGATCATATTTTGTGTATGTCTATTTGAAATGGCAATCAACATGTTGATAAGATTGATGTTGGTGTACAAATTGTGGACGATGATTCTTGTGTACAAGTTAAACTTGATTTGTTCAACAAGATTTCTTCGTAGTTAATTTTGTGTACATGATTCGATATACAAGATTTGTGTACATTATTTGGTATGCAAGTACAATATTTGTGTACATTTTGATGAATTTTTGTATCTGGTTCGTTTTAGACGACTTGCGTGCTTGTGGTAAGAAAATTGTTGAAGTAACGATTCAATGATTGTACGCTATAATGTTTATAGCTTTACATGATTTCTCTACTGTAAATGGATGCTTATAGTTATAGGATTGACATCAATTATTTTAAGTGTGTCACTTGTTTTTAAAAAAAATCCAAGTGTCCAAACATCCAGTGCTGTGATTGGTCGCCGTGTGCAAGCGTTAATGTGCCTGTGATTGGTCGCCGTGTGCAAGCGTTAATGTGCCTGTGATTGGTCGCCGTGTGCAAGCGTTAATGTGCCTGTGATTGGTCGCCTTGTAAAAAAAAAAGGTAATGTGCCTGTCATGTTAGAGAACTAGAGTTAAAGCTATCTTCCTTTCCTTTGCTTAAAGTCACGATTTCTTAAAATCACAACGTCTTAAAGTCCCAAAGTCTTAAAGTCCCAAAATCTTTAATTCCCAAAGTCTTAAAGTCAAAATGTCTTAAAATCACAACGTCTTAAAGTCCCAAAGTCTTCAAGTCCCAAATTCTTAAGTCCCAAAGTCTTAAAGTCACAAATGTTTTAAAGTCGTAATGTCTTGCTTCGTGTCTGGCGAAAACTTCTCGACTGTTAACACAACTAATTCATTGAAAGTGTTTTACTAGAAATCTTTTCACATCTGTCCAAATGGTTGTCTGGTGTTAGGTATTACGTGTGGCCAGAAATAGGGCACAAAGAAGGAGTTAAAGGCTATCATCAAGACAATTGGCCATAAGTGGAAGATACTGGAGAGACTGGCCCTGGAAAGGGATGGCTGGAGCACTCTCGTAGGTGACATATGCCCCTGGAAGGCTTGTGGAAGTCGACACTTATGGACGGCTGTTTTTCGTGGATGAGAAGACTCAACAATAAAGATAGAACATAGAGATGGAACATCGAGATAGAACATATAAAAATCAAATTGAGCTATAACAAAGACTTGGAATATAGTGATAGAACATTATATAATTAGAGCATAGAGATACAAACAAAGAAATCGAGCACATAAAAAGAACATAGGAAGATAGAAAATAAATTCAATAGTTATAATTTTATTCGAGGACAAAATAAGACAAAGAAAACCCCGTCATCTTGTCTTAAAGAGTATGGACGGCCAAGATTATCGGGAAAGTATGGACGGTCCAGACTATCGTTAGGCGGTAATAGCTGGCCAAACATTGTCTTAGAAATTATGGACGGTCAAACTGGTTACGCAGTGGTAGCCGGTCAAAAAGTTTGCTCTGGACAAGTATGGCAGCTGGGGCCTTAAAATGTTTCTTTTTTGTGTCTGTAGTCTGTAGACAGGTTACTTTAACATGTTCTGTGCTGTGTCTGTAGTCTGTAGACAGGTTACTTTAACATGTTCTGTGCTGTGTCTGTAGACAGGTTACTTTAACATGTTCTGTGCTGTCTGTAGACAGGTTACTTTAACATGTTCTGTGCTGTGTCTGTAGTCTGTAGACAGGTTACTTTAACATGTTCTGTGCTGTGTCTGTAGACAGGTTAGTTAAACAAATTATGTGCTGTGTCTGTAGTCTATAGACAGGTAACTTTAAAAAGTTCTGTGCTGTGTCTGTAGTCTGTAGACAGGTAACTTTAACAAGTTCTGTGCTGTGTCTGTAGACAGGTTAGTTAAACAAATTCTGTGCAGTGTCTGTAGTCTATAGACAGGTAACTTAAACAAGTTCTGTGCTGTGTCTGTAGTCTGTAGACAGGTAACTTTAACAAGTTCTGTGCTGTGTCTGTAGTCTGTAGACAGGTAACTTTAACAAGTTCTGTGCTGTGTCTGTAGTCTATAGACAGTAGGCTGAGAACAAAGAAGGTCATTGACTCTTTGTTATTATAATTTGTTATTACTGAGAATATTTGAGATCCCGTGGATAGTCTTATACATGTATATTCCTTAACCAAACCTTGTGCCATATTTGCATGTATACTATTTTGCCAGTCAGGTGTGAGAAATTTTGTGTACCTGCCCACCAGGTGTGAGAAATGTTGTGTACCTGTCCATCAGGTGTGAGAAATGTTGTGTACCTGTCCATCAGGTGTGAGAAATGTTGTGTACCTGCCCACCAGGTGTGAGAAATGTTGTGTAACTGTCAATCAGGTGTGAGAAATGTTGTGTACCTGTCCATCAGGTGTAAGAAATGTTGTGTACCTGCCCACCAGGTGTGAGAAATGTTGTGTACCTGCCCACCAGGTGTGAGAAATGTTGTGTACCTGCCCAACAGGTGTGAGAAATGTTGTGTACCTGTCCATCATGTGAGAGAAATCTTGTGTGCCTGCCCACCAGGTGTGAGAAATGTTGTGTACCTGCCCACCAGGTGTGAGAAATGTTGTGTACCTGCCCACCAGGTGTGAGAAATGTTATGTACCTGTCCATCAGGTGAGAGAAATCTTGTGTGCCTGCCCACCAGGTGTGAGAAATGTTGTGTACCTGCCCACCAGGTGTGAGAAATGTTGTGTACCTGTCCATCAGGTGAGAGAAATCTTGTGTGCCTGCCCACCAGGTGTGAGATTTGTTGTGTACCTGTCCATCAGGTGTAAGAAATGTTGTTTACCTGTCTATGCACATGCTTTATATTAGTCTAATGGTAAGCCTGTTTGAGCAACAATGCCGTGTAATGCCAGAGTTTTAGAAGAAAAAAAAACGATTGTCATAACATAGTGTGCATGGCTATATTTAATAGGTTGAAATTGGTACTATCCAGTGCTGCACGGACATGCACCATAATCACGATGAAAATATTTTGTTTGATACGTCAGTATTGTCGGTAGCTGCTTTCAAAAATAATTAAAATGGCGAATTTATAACTTTCAAACTCTGATTATTTTTTAAATTAAAAATTAGCAACAAGAATAGTTCCTAGTACCTGTATATTCACCTTGTTTAATGAATAAAACTTATAAAAACAATTTGTATGATTTAATAATAGTAATAGTAATAGCTGATGTTGGATAAGGATAAATAGTCTATCAAGTAAATGATGGCGAGCCGCAATAGTATAATTAATACAAAGGGTTAAGGTTAAAGGTTGTTGTAAAGAAAAACACTTATTGAATTTATTGTGATGCAAGAAGGCGAAAGCACTTGATAGGCGTGTAGCCGCACATTAAATTACATTTTCTTACGTTCGTGTAATGGCAGTGTTAAATTGCTGAACCCATATAAACGATCCTTAAAATTATTTTTTTTTAAAAGAAAGCGTTAAAGTGTTAAGTCTGCTATGTTTGGCGCTGCACTCAGCTCGAAATTTCTTTGAACCAAACGTGGTTTTATAGAGTCCTGAAGCTGGGATAGTGTGACCTTGGACACATACGTCTCTAGAGATTTATCATTTTGTGCAATTTGACCCGGAAAAAAATGTTTGGTCTTAAATTTGGCTTTGAGAGTTTTTTCATGCTGCTTGCCCAAGTGTTTCCAATTGTTGTCATGGTAACTTTGAAAAGGGGTGACCACTTGCTACACTTTCGAGTTGTTTCTCATGTTGTCATCAACATGGCTTCGTGTTTCAGAATTATGTCTCCGGGTATGACGTCACAAACTCCAGGGGGAAATGACGAAAACAATCAATGGAAATATTGGGTTCAACAATCACGAAAAGTGATACCACCCTTTGGTCATTTGAAACTTCGGTTATAACACTTCAACAATTTCAACATACGCGCTTCTAGTGGGATGTTATTTCGCTGGGAAATTTAGTCCGAAACCGGAAAAATAATTATTGAAAATATCTGTAAGGAACCGTAAACACAAAAAACGTTTTCACTTCTTGTTTTGGCACACACTCAAAGCCGAAAGGGCAATTCAACTTTCACACGCTGTGGTATTTTTGGGAAAACAAAAGAGTTTTAAAACCGCAAACAACTGGTTTTTAATCATAAAATGAAATAAACAAGGATTACGCTAGTGTTTGTGTGTGTGTGTGTGTGTGTTCTTTTGTGTCGTCTGCTAGTCTCACTTTCAATGAAACCTCCCGTGTGTTGATGACGTGGAAGTGCCTCGCCGTCAGCTGGTTACACGCTTTCGTTTTTAACCAGGAAATGACGTCTTAACATTCAATCCTGACACGTGACAGCGGAGCGATGACGACACGGCAGGGGCGAGCACCGAGTTCAAGGCCGGCGCCTTTCATGTGGGGGTTCAGTTGGGGTTGGGAGATGAGAGCTGTCAGAACTGGGTGGTTGGGCAGCCAAATGCAAATATCATGTTGGCGCCACCATGTACACGTGGTGTGTTCAAGGGTTGCACATCAATGTTCGCTCTAAGGCTCGTTGGTCCGTGCGCAAAGTTAAACAACCCATGTGCAAAGTTGCACAGCTTCCATTTATTGTGCAATATTTTACAAAATTTACTACGCGGTAATTCTAAACTGCTGCGCGGCGTCGGTCAGATATCTGCGCGGCCGTGCAGGCTGCAGCTTAAAAGGTACATTGCTGCACACGTGGTGTGTACTCGGATTGCACACGTGAGGTGTACACGGGTTGTACACGCGTAGTGTACAAGAGTACAAGGGAGAGTTTGTCAAATGAATATTACTATTATGAGAGGAAGTAGAGTAAATGATGGGCAGATGATGAGTGGTTAACGTGTGGGTTTGATTGTCATACGTCTTTATAAATTCGTCTAATGAGAATTCAAGGAGACACACATGCTGTTTTTTGTTATTTCATTGTAATGATTGCTTTCTGTTAAAGTTATTTTAACTTTCATTCTCATTCATTTTCTCTGAATGATGTTTTCATGCCTGTAACCATTTCAATTGCCGTCTAATGTATATGACGTCATCATTGTACATAAATAAATTTGGTGTTTCACTGTTAAATTTGCCTTTGTTTTTATATTTAGTTTGAATAGTTTTCTTTTTATCTGACCTCATTACAAAAATTAATGCCGTCGTATTTAAAGTCATGACTCAAAGTCATGTCTTGTACTTGTATGAATGATTTCTGTAGAACGAACAGTTCAGGCTCGCATCAATGACGTCATATCACGTGGTCCACCATGTATGACGTCATGTCTAATGATATCTCGTAGCCTATTTAAAAGGATTCTCCTGTGTTACGTAATGCTTTTCTGTGTTCACTACTTGTGACGTCACCCTTGTTGTGTTTTAACAGTTTGCCGACCAAGAAGTCCGTGTTCTAAACGTGAGTGGATTCAATATTTTATTTATATTCTATCGACACATTATATCAGAAGTCAACTGATGTGGGTAATATTATATCAGCCATCCACACATGTGGCATGTTTGTGGGTAGATTATATCAGCCATCCACACATGTGGCATGTTTGTGGGTAAGATGGTGGCAAAAACATCTCGACACCTGACGTTTTGACAGAAACGATGATAAACACGTTATAAAGATTGTTTCCATGTTATTATTTATCATGTGCTGACACAGTGCTGACACAGTGCTGACACAGTGCTGACAAAGTACTGACACAGTGCTGACACAGTGCTGACAAAGTACTGACACAGTGCTGACACAGTGCTGACACAGTGCGACACAATTCTGGAAAAGACGTAAACAAGGTAAGGGTTAGCCTGACAGGACGTAACAAAACAGCGAAAGTTTCGGCAAAGAGCCTTTTTCAACGAACATACAACACACAAATAAAACGAAAATAAAAATAAAAAATAAAATATAAAATGAAGAAACTTAGCTGCGGTGAAATCCAAAGTATCCAAGAAAGTGAAACTGAGAGATGACAGAGCGAATATATATAGGAAAGCAGAGTGTGGGCGGGGCAAACGCCTAGGTGGTCAGAGAGAATACCACATTCATCCCATGTGGGGCGAGTGTACCGTGATTTCTATTTCAATTCTGACACAATGCTGACACAATGCTGACACAGTGCTGACACAATGCTGACACAGTGCTGACAAAGTACTGACACAATGCTGACACAGTGCTGACATAGTGCAGCTACACGTAGCAAGTAGCTTGACCAACAAGGACTAGGAGGCCAGTCGAATCAACTCTTAATTTGTTGGACAAGTACTTGGTTTAAAAATGTGTTGGTTTTTTTTTCATCTTAACAATAAAACTGTGCATATCGAATATGTCCATGAATAGAATGAAAGAACAACATATTATTAATATTGCATGCGTGTTTACTGTATTCTCAAAACTCTTATTGATAATTGAACCTTAATGGTAACTGTATCATGGTGCTGTATGACGGTGCCATATGATGGTGCTGTATGATGGTGCTGTATGAGGGTGCTGTATGACGGTGCCATATGATGGTGCTGTATGATGGTGCTGTATGATGGTGCTGTATGATGGTAATGTATGATGGTGATGTATGATGGTGCTGTATGATGGTGATGTATGATGGTGCTGTATGATGGTGCTGTATGATGGTGCTGTATATTGTGATTGAAAATAATAGAGTGCCCCCACCCGTTCAGTCGCGGTCGCTAGGGTCCATATTTATGTAATCGCGACTTAGGTGAATTGCGATTTATCGTGACTTAGAACAGTTTTCAAGGTAACTTATTGAGTGATAAATAATTAAGGTTGGAAATTTTTAAAAAAGTGTTTTCTTCCCTAAAACATTCCTTTAAAATTCAATGTTTATAATCACGTAAAATATAGATCCAGGTACACTTGTTATAATGCAATATATTAAAATATCTTTAACTAGAAAAATACAGAAAACTCAGTGCCCTGTTTTATATATTTTCCTCAACATTTCCCTTTTATTCTCCAACAAACTCCCGCATTCCAACTTCATTCTTTACACATTCTCATAACATAGACTTGACAAACTTAAGTTCCCTTCATGCATCTTCTTCTTTTGCAACTTTCCGAATTCTCTTAATTATATAAAGTTTTACCTGGAGAGTAAAATACTTTAGCTTACGTGTTGGTTTTCATCCAGCTCTGACATTTTAGAAACAAAAATTCGACCAGTAGCTACGGCTACCACGGCAAACATAAACATTAAATCGCGGGAATATCACACGTACGTATTATTTATTGAAATTTTTCGTCATAAAATTTAGAAGCCATGGGATTACCGCGACTTAACCGATTTTGCCCAACAACGGAGCGCGACTTAACCGGGTCGCACTATATTCGCAAATAAACTCATAAAACAAAAGATTTTAAAATAAATTACATTCAAGTGTGGAATAAACAAGATCAAACCGCCTCGTGTCAACACCCCCCCCCCCTCACCGGGTCGTAAATCAATTGACCCGTGTAAGATTTTAACCTAACTCTTTGGTCTAATGGCGGCTTTATAAATCATAATTCTTTGTAAATTAAGTTCGCTATGGAAAAATGATCCCCCCCACCCCTGGGGTTACTACATTCAGGATAACACACAACGTGTATTGTAATCACGTGACTGGACAACCTTTCATGACGTCATTTGATTGGCATGTATCTTCCAACCATTCTACAGGCGGGCGATTTTATATTTCCAGCTATAACGTAAGACGTGTGAATAGAGAAATCATTCTTTGTATACATATTTTAAGACTTGTGTCACTTTAAAACCAGGGCTGTCATAGTGACGTATATATATAAAAATCCCTTTTTATTAACTCGTGTTGCTTGCTTGCTTGAATGCTAAAAAAAATCGGATTGATTTTTAACCCACTTCCTCGTATGCTATCGAGCTGAAATTTTGCAGGCAGACTCGTGCCGATGATTAAAATGATCTATCAAATTTCAGGTCGATCGAATGTACTGTATTTAAATTAATGAATTTTTAGATTATCTCTTCATATCCCTATGTTACACGTTAATTTTTGTGCTTAGTGTCGCGGTGCATATTATATAGAACTACCTTATTATACTTTCCTGTAGTGCGGTGCGTATTATATTGACGATTCTTTTTTAAAAATATATTCCTGATCTATAAATGTTTATACAAATAATCCGTCGCGCAGTGCGCAATAAATTAAACGTGTTTATAGAACCCTTTTCCTGTGATCAAGTCTAGCTGTAGGCAGACTGTAGGCAGACTGTAGGCAGACTGTAGGCAGACTGTAGGCAGACTGTAGGCAGGCTGTAGGCAGACTGTAGTATTTTGTTTGCTTTAAATCCTTTGTATGAGACAAACCACACACTTTTTATTTTCCAATTGTCGTGCGATGCGCATTATTTCTATAATGAACATTCTTTTAGCTATGTCTCGTAAATAAAGGAATTATAGTTTAAAACTTTGTTCTTTTACGTTTTTTTTAACACTTCGGTGTCTTTAAAATAATTTTCATTATAAAATATTATGAAATGTACTTAATATATGAAGAGGAAGAGGATTTTTGAACATTTTTATTAATTTGTATTTTTAAAAATATTTTATTTACTGTTTTAATAATAAATATCTTTGTAACTCATGTTATTATCACCCATTCATACACAGCCCTGTAACTCATGGTGTTATCACCCATTCATACACAGCCCTGTAACTCATG
>MUZC01000763.1:147864-158783 GCA_002072015.1 Radix auricularia | reverse complement strand
TTATCTCCCATTCATACACAGCCCTGTAACTCATGTTATTATCACCCATTCATACACAGCCCTGTAACTCATGGTGTTATCACCCATTCATACACAGCCCTGTAATTCGAGATTCACTTAAGTCGACATTGGATAAACTTTGACCCGACTACCGCTTCCTAACGGGACCCGGCTGTAGATATATTACTCGTGTTGTTGTTTTTTTAAAGACATGTATATTTCTATCATGGTGATACAAATATCTAAGAGAGTGCGCGCTGTATGATCTACAATAAATCAGACTTTTTGGCTATACAGGGCCATACCACGGACTGGGTATAACAACCATTGATGTCCTGGGGCGTCACACCTTTTAGGGGTGTACTAGGGTGTCTGTCCTTATGTTGAGGGGCTTGAATTAGTAAATAGGGTGCAGTGAGTTTGGACAAATTTCAACATCTTTGGTTGACTATTAACTATTAATATCACTATAACGTATGACCTTCCACACCCCACTCCCCAAAACTGTGTGACCTTCAACACCCCACTCCCCAAAACTCTGTGAGCTTCAACACCAAACTCACCAATATTCTGAGACCTTCCACACCCCACTCCCAATTCTGTGTGACCTTCAACAACCCACTCCCTAATACTGTGTGACCTTCAACACCCCACTCCCCGATCCCGAGAGACCAACTTCATGAGGTATTTCATGCAATGTCTATGTAACATTGTCTCCGACTTGCATCACACAACTACGCACAGTTACAAGGTGATCCAAGGAAGATCTCTACGCACAGTTACAAGGTGATCCAAGTAAGATCTCCACGCACAGTTACAAGGTGATCCAAGTAAGATCTCTACGCACAGTTACAAGGTGATCCAAGGAAGATCTCCACGCACAGTTACAAGGTGATCCAAGTAAGATCTCTACGCACAGTTACAAGGTGATCCAAGGAAGATCTGCGTGAAAATCTAGAGAGAAATGTTCGACAACAGAACTCGGTCATGTCTGCTTTTGTTTAGACTTTGAAGAAGCGCCGTGAAGCTTACTATCGAGTGGCCTATCGTCTCGGTGTCGCTGGAAAGCCTTTTTCTGATGGGGAACTCGTAAAAGTGTATCATTAATGTTGTTAAATACATTCATCCTGGTAGGAAACGTATTATTCTTTGATTCCTCTGTCACGTGATACCATGTAACGCCGTCATAGTAATATTGCCAAGCAGCCGAAGCTCATCATGCAGTCAAAGATTAACAAGGAGGACAACAGCCTGCTTGCACTGGTTATTGATGAATCTACGGACATTTCAGATTCGAAAAGAAGTACTGGAATTTTATGGAGAAAAAAAACAGAACCTGCAGAACCAGGCCTTCTCACAAAGGAACAACAGTTTGCCTCATGCACAGAAGAGTACATGATTTCTGTGACAAATGTCTGCTACAAAGTCATATCCAACAGCTCAATCTCTATCATTTCCAGCAACTCACCGCTCTAATCTAGAGCCATGAAATAAGAAATGATGAAATTCAGGCTACGTCCTTTTCAGGCGTCCTTGAAGTGCTGTTGCTGGAATTCGCAGAACGTTTTCAGGATTTCAACAAGATCTCAGAAATATGAGACTCGTTACTTCTCCACATCTGGTTCAGACAGAGAGTGCTTCTTTAGGTGTCAGAATGGAACTGATGGAAATAAAAAATGACGCTCAGCTTGTGCAGAAATTCGAGGACAAAAACGATCTACTGGAGACATGGAAAGTAGCTGTGGAGTATCCCAAGCTTGGCGAAGTAGCAAGATAAACCATAGTAATGTATGGAAAAACGTACATGTGCGAAGCGTCATTTTCACAAATGAAATATCTCAAGAACAAACATTGAACCCCCATAGGTGAACACCAACCTAGTGTCAGGAATACATGTGATGATGTCCAGCGAGTGCCCGGACTTTGCGCGACTCTTGGCTAACATCCAAGAGCAAGGCAGCCACTAATTTTTGGATTGTTAAGTTACATGGACAGTGTTAGTGACGCAGCTTATCACTTATTCAATTATTGTGTTCTCAGTGTACTAATGCCATAAAAAAATATACTTAAGCTGTACGTGTGTGACATGATGCTAGGACACTGTTAGGTTTATATGACAATGTTTAATATAGTAGAAATATAAGAACATATCAATTGAAATGTTTTTGTTTGTAATGAAGCACTGTGTTTGCCGACAACTAATTATGATGACGTCATTATTATGTCGCGTTGAGTATTCCGAGAGGTAATTTTTTGATAGTGATCGTTTCGATTTTCTGTGAAAATATTTTGGCCACCGTATGCTAAATTTTTTTTAAAAATGCGGCCGCCAATGGCCCAATGGTTACGCACCCCTGTTCTACATGCCTCCCCACTCCCCATAGTGTGTGGCCTTCCATCTTCCTTGTCAAACCGGCTCGGTGATAACGTCTTCTTTTACGTGGGCACTGTCACACAGACAAAAATAAATAGTGACATGACACGCTTTTTGTGTCTGAGCATGAGGCGGCCACGAGGGCTGAAACGTTATCACCTTGAAGTTGCCAAAGACGACGTCGCGTCAATAGCATCGTGGGGCGGCCATTGTTATTGTCACACGGGGGGCGTTCGTTATTTAGTGCTGCGTGTTTGCTGGAACATCCAACACTGACGTCACTTACAACATAATACAAGCAAAAAATGGTTTTTATCCTTAGCGATTTTATTCACACCCACTCCCTTTTTTTCCCAGCTTTCCATGTATAGTCATGAGAGAAAGTAGGAAAATTACAAGTAACATCATTTTCTGATGTTCACGTGACTAGACGGTGGTAGGAGAGACAATGAGGTGAGTCGAAAAGGATGCGGTGCCCGGTGGATGAAAATATGGTGTGGATGTGTAGTGTGTTACCTCAAGCGTGCATCAAGACTGTCATGCCACGTTTAGGTGCGGGGTGCAGTTATGAGGGGGGTGTACAGCTTTATCAAATATGAAAAGAATGATATGTTCTTGGAACGTTCTTCATATTAAAATGTGTCTTTGTCAATCAGGACACACTTGATGAGAAAAGGTGCAAGCAAATTGTATGTTGAGAGGGCAATCATAGTTGTAAGGGACAATCATAGTTGTAAGGGACAATCATAGTTGTATTGGACAATCATAGTTGTATGGGACAATCATAATTGTATGGGACAATCATAGTTGTATGGGACAATCATAATTATATGAAACAATCATAGTTGTATGGGACAATCATAGTTGTATGGGAAAATCATAATTGTATGGGACAATAATAGGTGTATGGGAAAATCAAAATTGTATGGGACAATCATAGTTGTATGGGACAATCATAATTGTATGGGACAATCATAGTTGTATGGGACAATCATAGGTGTATGGGACAAAAATAGTTGAATGGGACAGTAACAGATGCACGTGGCAATCCTTTATTCGAGTGTCAATAATGGGTTAGTGCCTAGATCTAGACATTTCAGGTGTTGTAAGAGTCATGTAAACATTGGACAGGTGTTTCTATACCGTTAGTGTCGCATAAATAGCTTAATCGTTGTATCAGTTCCTGAAAAATGAAAAAAATGAACACAACAAACACAACAAACACAACAAACACGAAGGGCACTGAAATCCAACTGACCATTCCTTGGTGGCTGGGGGGCCCAAAATGCTTTTTTTTTCTTAAACGTTTAAGATTTTTTATTCCCCATTCAGTTATTGACGATCTTGAAAAAATAATGACAAAGGTGTCCATTATTATCCATATTGAAATGAACAGGTGTTTTGAACTTCATATCTTGCTCTGAATGGGCCCTGGGGCTACAAATGTCTGCTTTCGTATATGTTTAAGATATTTTTCCCGTTCACGTTTTAACCATCTTGAGAATTATATCCATGATGAAACTGAATTAAACTAAACAAGGTTTTTAAAATTGACATCTTGTTCCCAATGGGCCAATTAAAGTCATTTACCCCCTTTATTAGTTATATAAAAATTAGTTTAAACGTTAATGACAAATGAAATTTTTTTAAACCCGTAAAAAACCAAGTTTTTCACAATAAATCCTTTATATACGAAACATAACTATAGATCTAAGGGTGTTCATTATAATACGCAGGGCGAAACAATAAAAAAATACAAAATTCTAGTTATTTCTCGTAAAACGCGTTTAATATAATGCGCACCGATTGTGAATATATTTTTAAAAAGTATTGTCAATGTAATGCGCACCTTATTGCGTGACAAGGCCACGCACATATTACGCATTGAACATATTACGCACCACAACACTTTATCTCAAAAAATTAACATGATATAAAGAGACAAATAAAATAATTTTAAAATTCAATAATTCAATTAGATCTACTGTCCATTCCATCGATTTGAAAATTTAATAGATCATTTTTATCATTGGCATGAGTCTGCCTTCAAAATTTCAGCTCGCTATTTTAGCTTACAAGAAAGTAGTTAAAAATGGATCCAAAGTTTTTCGGCAAGGTCGGTCGGTCGGTCGCACAGCTCAGATCCCGCAAGTTAATATAAAGGATTTATAAATAACAAGATTTTGACCAAACTTAGTATATAAAAACTTTAAAGCCTATATTAAGTTACTATGGGGCACTGAACTCCCAAGTGTCTTTTTTTTATTTTTAATTTTTTTTTTTAAACTGAACGTTAATAATTGTATTCCCTTTTAAATTTGACACGATAATGAGAAATATAACTTCAGTACAATGGCAATAAAAAAAATAGTTATCACTTGTTTTGGGGCCGGGGCCCTAAATAGCGGGGTTTTTTTGGGTAAGCTTTTCAACTATTATTTTTTATCCGTTTGCTATGAAACTTGGACTTTATTTTGCACACTTCCCCGAAGGTTTCTGGCATAATTTAAAAAAAAAACAACAAACCACTCATTGGTTTCTTTACATTTATTCATTTTTAATGAGATCGTTGCAACGCACGACGGGTCTGCTAGTAACAAATAAATGACAACTACCTACTTGATACATTTGGTTAGAAATAAGTAGCAAAATATAGTAACAGTTAACTTAAAAATAGCAAGATATACTTTTAACTAAAGTTCATACTTGAAAGAGATAAACACAGTAGGGGAGATGTTTGCGTTTACATTGAACCAACATTGACTATAACAATAGTAATGAACTGTAGTTTATCTAGGTGAACACTCAGGTGTGGGGAGTATTGCTCTGTAGTTCCTTGTTCTCTTCCTCGTTCTTACCTTCTTCTTGTCTCCATCTACCACCTATTTGTACTAAAACAATTTGGAACGTTCTAGTTCTAGGGCCAACGCTAACAAGTTTTCTCGTAATTATTTGAGTCCAGATCATTCTAGGAAATACATGTACGATGTTGCTAAGCAAAAACTAGGTCAGTACCCTTGACCAGTGGTGACTGAATATGGTGTGAATAGGGGTGGATCCCAGTCATAAATCACTGGGATCTGTGAGTAGCCCCTATACGGATTCATGACAAGCGGGTGTAGGGAGGGTAGTATTAGTACCTAACAGTCCTAATAATCTCTTGTTGAAACAACCACCATCAATGACAGTAACGACTGATCTATGGCAGCATGTGATCTCGAACAAGTTGATCCATCAAGACATTTGAAAACTTTTACCTTCATTTCCATTAGACTTCATTTTTAAGAATATATTATTAATACGGGTGTTAACGATTAATTTAAATATAATCGTTAACTTTTAATTAACGATTAATTAATCGTTAATTTCGATTAAAGCCAACAAATTAAAATGTACATTATTCCACGTAACACTTATTCTTGTAAAAATCTAAATAACAGTTTAATATCTCCTTTATGTGTCGTCTTTTAACCAACAACACACAAAGACAAGTGTGTTGACATTATTTGGTTCAAGTGATGAGCGGGTCTGATTGACAATATAACCAGTCGAACTGAACAATCATTCCCATGGAGATGAAGTAACTGGTATGCAAAAAACGGTCTTGGCAATGAATGACATTATCGGATATCGGTGTTCATTATGTTTCCACAATTGTAGAGGGTTAATGGATTCAGGAACTTTCATCTCCATTTTGTAACGCAGTAATTCAGTAAAAGCGCTGTCTTCATTTTATGTCTCTTAGTCAGACTCTATTACTGCCATTAGCTTAATACGCTTTTTATTTTGTTTGATAAGTAGGATACATGTTAGAATCATGGTAGGCAAACTTTATCAACATTTTTAACGTTCCCGTCAGTCAATAGTTTAAAAACGAAATGTTCGTGTTATCTTCAGGAAATTTGTTATTATATATCGGCGGCTATTTTTTATTAGTATTTTTTACTTTTTGACTTCCAATAATTTGTAAATGATTTGTCAAATAATTGTTAGTAAATAATTTAATCGTTAAAATTTATAACGATTAATCGAAAAATTAATCGATAATTTCCACAGCCCTAATTTTTAAGGATCAGTTTGAGTTTATTTCTAATCTTGCGTGGTTTAATAAATCGCAAGTTGTGTACATCAAAGTATCGTTAACGATTAAATTGAAATGTAGTGAAAAAATTAAAAACTAATTAAAATCGATAAAATGAATTACTTATTAAATAAAGTAAACTCTTATTCCACACATGAGCTTGGATGGTAACAATAGTTACAGTTATCTTATCTCCTTCTTTAAAGATCAAACTCTTCAAAGGTCATTGACAGCAGGACTCATTGTTAATCTTGTTTGCAAGAAGAGACAATGCTTATTTCCCTTGGCAACGTCACATATGTGCCTCGTGATGAACTGTGATGGATTAAGTTAAGAACGATCACTCTCATTCACACAGGCGAGGTCAACAAAAGTCTCGAACGCCATCTTGTTTATTTTATCCTTGAGCCCACAGATTCTGTTTGAATGGGATGAGTAAAAAGTTAAACTTTCGGGAATGAGCGGAACAATAGCATCGTAGAAGAGTCCCGGCCCTTATACCAAGTCAATCAATTTCTCAACAAAGTGAAGCGATGGAAGGAGCAAGATCTATCGTCAAGGGAGAATAATGAGGAATTCATTTTAAAATTTAAAAATGAAACAGAAGAGAATTTTCACTCTAATCTTATACAAGCAGGTAATTCTGCAATCTAAACACTTTCAAACCCAACACAACAGAAACCCACAACACTTTAACACAACACTTTAACAAACACAGTTAACAAACAAAACCATGCGAGGCAAACAATACACAATGACAAACAATTGTTCAACAGAAATCTCATAGCAAATGTATATCTTATATATCTCGATCACTATTAAACACAGAAAAACTTCATCATATCTTTCGGCAGACATTTTTCTTTCAGCTTTCTATTAATTTTATGAAAGAAAACAACAACAACAACAAAAAAAACCACTACATCTACGACACATTTTCCAATTATACTGACCCCCCCCCCCCCCACTCCTTTATAATATCAGAAACAATTATTAAGTGTTTATCACTTGGGCTCTTTCCGTCACTCGGCAGCATCCTCGATGTCTCTACGCACACAAAGAAAAAACACTCGTGTAAACCACCTCTGATGAGAGAATAATGAAACTTGATGGAACCATGATCAGAGACAGAGAGGCGTGGCCTGCGGCAACCCCGCCCTCATGCTGTCACATATTGCCCAGTGCGAGATGTGACATGAGCCTAGCGATGGAACTCAACAATGTCAGATCGATAAACAGATGATACCATAGAACCAGGACCTGAGAGATGTGTCCATCATATCACAGGACCTGAGAGATACGTCCATCATATCACAGGACCTGAGAGATGTGTCCATCATATCACAGGACCCGAGAGATGTGTCCATCATATCATAGGACCCGAGAGATGTGTCCATCATATCACAGGACCAGGACCTGAGAGATGTGTCCATCATATCACAGCACCAGGACATGAGAGATGTGTCCATCATATCACAGGACCAGGACCTGAGAGATGTGTCCATCATATCACAGGACCAGGACCTGAGAGATGTGTCCATCATATCACAGGACCTGAGAGATGTGTCCATCATATCACAGGACCTGAGAGATGTGTCCATCATATCACAGGACCTGAGAGATGTGTCCAACATATCACTGGACCTGAGAGATGTGTCCATCATATCACTGGACCTGAGAGATGTGTCCATCATATCACAGGACCAGGACTTGAGAGATGTGTCCATCATATCACAGGACCAGGACCTGAGAGATGTGTCCATCATATCACAGGACCAGGACCTGAGAGATGTGTCCATCATATCACAGGACCTGAGAGATGTGTCCATCATATCACAGGACCAGGACCCGAGAGATGTGTCCATCATATCATAGGACCTGAGAGATGTGTCCATCATATCACAGGACCTGAGAGATGTGTCCATCATATCACAGGACCAGGATCTGAGACATGTGTCCATCATATCACAGGACCAGGACCTGAGAGGTGTGTCCATCATATCACAGGACCTGAGAGATGTGTCCAACATATCACATGACCTGAGAGATGTGTCCATCATATCACAGGACCTGAGAGATGTGTCCATCATATCACAGGACCTGAGAGATGTGTCCATCATATCAATGGACCCGAGAGATGTGTCCAATATATCACAGGACCAGGACCTGAGAGATGTGTCCATCATATCACAGGACCAGGACCTGAGAGATGTGTCCATCATATCACAGGACCTGAGAGGTGTGTCCATCATATCACAGGACCTGAGAGATGTGTCCATCATATCACAGGACCAGGACCTGAGAGATGTGTCCATCATATCACAGGACCTGAGAGATGTGTCCATCATATCACAGGACCTGAGAGATACGTCCATCATATCACAGGACCTGAGAGATGTGTCCAACATATCACAGGAAAAGGACCTGAGAGATACGTCCATCATATCACAGGACCTGAGAGATGTGTCCATCATATCACTGGACATGAGAGATGTGTCCAACATATCACTGAACCTGAGAGATGTGTCCAACATATCACAGGACCAGGACCTGAGAGATACGTCCATCATATCACAGGACCAGGACCTGAGAGATACGTCAATCATATCACAGGACCTGAGAGATGTGTCCAACATATCACAGGACCAGGACCTGAGAGATACGTCCATCATATCACAGGACCTGAGAGATGTGTCCATCATATCACAGGACCTGAGAGATGTGTCCATCATATCACAGGGCCTGAGAGATGTGTCCATCATATCACAGGACCAGGACCTGAGAGATGTGTCCATCATATCACTGGGCCTGAGAGATGTGTCCATCATACCACAGGACCTGAGAGATGTGTCCATCATATCACTGGACCTGAGAGATGTGTCCATCATATCACTGGACCCGAGAGATGTGTCCATCATATCACAGGACCAGGACCTGAGAGATGTGTCCAACATAACACAGGACCAGGACCCGAGAGATGTGTCCATGATATCACAGGACCAGGACCTGAGAGATGTGTCCAACATATCATAGGACCAGGACCTGAGAGATGTGTCCATCATATCACAGGACCTGAGAGATGTGTCAATCATATCACAGGACCTGAGAGATGTGTCCATCATATCACAGGACCTGAGAGATGTGTCCAACATATCACAGGACCAGGACCTGAGAGATGTGTCCATCATATCACAGGACCAGGACATGAGAGGTGTGTCCATCATATCACAGGACCAGAACCTGAGAGATGTGTCCATCATATCACAGGACCTGAGAGATGTGTCCATCATATCACAGGACCTGAGAGATGTGTCCATCATATCACAGAACCAGGACCTGAGAGATGTGTCCATCATATCACAGGACCAGGACCTGAGAGATGTGTCCATCATATCACAGGACCTGAGAGATGTGTCAATCATATCACAGGACCAGGACCTGAGAGATGTGTCCATCATATCACAGGACCTGAGAGATGTGTCCATCATATCACAGGACCCGAGAGATGTGTCCATCATATCACAGGACCAGGACCTGAGAGATGTGTCCATCATATCACAGGACCAGGACCTGAGAGATGTGTCCATCATATTACAGGAACAGGACCTGAGAGATGTGTCCATCATCACAGGACCAGGACCTGAGAGATGTGTCCATCATATCACATGACCTGAGACATGTGTCCATCATATCACATGACCTGAGAGATATGTCAATCATATCACAGGACCTGAGAGATGTGTCCATCATATCACAGGACCAGGACCTGAGAGATGTGTCCATATATCACATGACCTGAGACATGTGTCCATCATATCACATGACCTGAGAGATATGTCCATCATATCACATGACCTGAGACATATGTCTATCATATCACAGCAATTTAAACAAACGAAACCATAACCTCATTCTTTCCATGATACAATTGACTACCACCCCCCCCCCCACATGTTATATTACAATAGTCCTCCCCTCCACAACATGTTATATTACAATAGTCCTCCCCTCCACAACATGTTATATTACAATATGCCTCCCCTCCACAACATGTTATATTACAATAGTTCTCCCCTCCACAACATGTTATATTACAATAGTCCTCTCCTCCACAACATGTTATATTACAATAGTTCTCCCCTCCACAACATGTTATATTACATCAGTCTTCCACCCCCACATGTTATATTACAACAGTCTTCCACCCCACATGTTTTATTACAATAGTCTTCCACCCCACATGTTATATTACAATAGTCTTCCACCCCCACATGTTTTATTACAATAGTCTTCCAACCCCCACATGTTATATTACAATAGTCTTCCACCCCCACATGTTTTATTACAATAGTCTTCCACCCCCACATGTTATATTACAACAGTCTTCCACCCCCACATGTTATATTACAATAGTCTTCCACCCCCACATGTTTTATTACAATAGTCTTCCACCCCCCACATGTT
>MUZC01000763.1:136826-147253 GCA_002072015.1 Radix auricularia | reverse complement strand
GCAATTATGTTATTTTAAAATATTACAAGTTTGTGAAAAGTTTATTGCTTCTATAACCGTTTGAAGTCAGTTAAACTGTTAGTTATTATTTGCCCACAAACTTGACTTTGATGGAGTCGGTAAAAAGAAAGTTGAGTATCATGGTTGAAGTGATCCATCTCGCAGTCTACCATGAAAGTCTATGATCCTACTCCTACAAAGGTGGGGGGGGGGGGACTACTTATCACGGCACAATACTCCTTCAAAAGGTGCTACTTACCATTGGACCATTTCAACGTTTCTACGCAGCACCTCTTTGTCGAATGTGCCAACAAGTGATCCAGATCTGAGTACAGTGAAAGGCTTAGATTAAAACATAACTTTGGTTTGTATTCAATGTCTTTGTGTGTTAGCCATCAGGGACTAATTGACTTTAGATGGATGCTGTTTAACTGGTGTGTAACATTTGTACATGAAGGGCTGCACCATTGGGTCCTGCCAGTTTAAATAATTGGTGTGCAACATTTGTAAATGAAGGGCTACACCATTGGGTCCTGCCAGTTTAAATAAGTGGTGTGTAACATTTGTAAATGAAGGGCTGCACCATTGGGTCCTGCCAGTTTAAATAATTGGTGTGTAACATTTGTACATGAAGGGCTGCACCATTGGGTCCTGCCAGTTTAAATAATTGGTGTGCAACATTTGTAAATGAAGGGCTACACCATTGGGTCCTGCCAGTTTAAATAATTGGTGTGCAACATTTGTACATGAAGGGATGCACCATTGGGTCCTGCCAGTTTAAATAATTGGTGTGCAACATTTGTAAATGAAGGGCTACACCATTGGGTCCTGCCAGCTTAAATAAGTGGTGTGCAACATTTGTAAATGAAGGGCTGCACCATTGGGTCCTGCCAGTTTAAATAAGTGGTGTGCAACATTTGTAAATGAAGGGCTGCACCATTGGGTCCTGCCAGTTTAAATAAGTGGTGTGCAACATTTGTAAATGAAGGTCTGAACCATTGGGTCCTGCCAGCTTAAATAAGTGGTGTGCAACATTTGTAAATGAAGGGCTGCACCATTGGGTTCTGCCAGTTTAAATAAGTGGTGTGCAACATTTGTAAATGAAGGGCTGCACCATTGGGTCCTGCCAGTTTAATAAAGTGCTGTGCAACATTTGTACATTAAGGACTGCACCATTGGGTCCTGCCAGTTTAAATAAGTGGTGTGCAACATTTGTACACGAAGGGCTGCACCATTGGGTCCTGCCAGCTTAAATAAGTGAAGTGCAACATTTGTACATGAAGGGCTGCACCATTGGGTCCTGCCAGCTTAAATAAGTGATGTGCAACATTTGCACATGAAGGGCTGCACCATTGGGTCCTGCCAGCTTAAATAAGTTATGTGCAACATTTGTACATGAAGGGCTGCACCATTGGGTCCTGCCAGCTTAAATAAGTGAAGTGCAACATTGTTCATGAAGGGCTGCACCATTGGGTCCTGCCAGCTTAAATAAGTGAAGTGCAACATTTGTACATGAAGGGCTGCACCATTGGGTCCTGCCACTTTAAAGTAGTGTGCAACATTTGTACATGAAGAGCTGCACCATTGGTTCACGAACTTGACGAACAGTCAAAGGGCCAAAACTCATGCCAATGCTCAGTCTTATCTTAAAGGAAAATATGTCGACTTTAACATAATTATTTGATTTTTAAAAATGTTCCATCAGTTTGGCCCCCTCCCATCCCCGCTTAATTTCAAGGATATACCCCCTCTCCCATTCCACTGCCAACAACCCCCCCCCCCAAATATCCCACCTCAACGATCTACAGCAGTCTTGGACCAGGTTTTAAAGCATCAAATGTGAACAATGAAAACAAAATGTGCTGCTATTATTTATAATTATTCCCTTGTGTTAAAATTTAGATCTTATAAGTGCCCAAAGAAAACGGTTTCTTTTGATTTTCATTTTCAATCTTGGTCTAAATCAGTGGTCGCCAACCGACGCGGACACGTACCGGTCCGTAGAGCAAAACTTGCCGGGCCGCCAAAAATTTTTTTTTTCCATCTTTATTTCTACTAAGGTGTATTTCTGTCGGGAGTGTACGACTTTCCAACTACAAATACTTTGAGTTTTTGGATACAAATATTGTTTAAAATAAAAACTGAAACGCGGTGGGCAGTACATTATTAGCATTATATTTGGTGACTAGCCACATTGCTAAGGCTAAAAAGCCAGTTACTAACGATTAAGACATAAATTTGCTCTCCAATGAAATTTTTTTCCTTGAATTTTTTGCAGAGGCTGTCATAAAGATAACACATGTGCCTTTTTGTGTGGCTAGCACTGTGACATAAAGGTTACGGAAATAGCCAAAGAAATTGAAGCTAGATTGAGTATTGATATATCAATATGGTACCGACTTTAATTAAAGCTTTCTATAATAAGGCGATAGTTTTTGTGTATGTGCGATATCTTTACAAGAATGGTGCGCATGGTGATTCATGCACCCCCACCGCACCCGCTAGTGACGCTACTTGGATTCACGTGCACTATTTTTGTGAAGCAACATCACAGGAGCAGAACTGATCAAGTCATTGGATAGCTGTATATCAAGACAACAAAAATGGCGCCATTTGGTTCGACTGACTTGATTGATGACTAGGATCCGCGAGCCCATTCTCAACAAAAACCACGCAAATATAGAATGGATATTAAAGAAGAAATATCAACCGCTGGAGATTTCAAATGGCAGTAGACCTAAAACTACTTTCAAGACAACTTTCCCGCCTTTTCTAAAGTAAACTCATGGCGGATTATCCTTAGATCGCCATCATAGCACCTTAGATCGCCATCATAGCACCTTAGATCGCCATCATAGCACCTTAGATCGCCATCATAGCACCTTAGATCGCCATCATAGCACCTTAGATCGCCATCATACTTAGATCGCCATCATAGCACCTTAGATCGCCATCGTAGCACTTAAATCCCTATTGCCATTTCCGACATTTCAACAATTTGATGTCAGGTTTTCTTCGGTAACAGCAGCCAAAACGAACCAAAGAATGAACTTAAAATAAACAGAAAATGTCGGGTGTCTTTGTCCCCGCTCCCCCCCCCCCCATCTAACCGTATCGTTGCAGAAGAACAAGGTCAGGGTCGTCTTTGATTTAGCGTGCTACATATTTCAAATGTTAAATCACTTTGTATTCATTTTATCGTGTAACTGTATTTATTTTCAATGCATGTAAAATACAATTAGAATACAATTATTAAATCAAAATAATACCCGACCATCCCTATCCGCCCCCCCCCCCTTCTCAAGCTTAATGGGTCGCTGTAAAATATTCTTACGGGGATCGGTCCGCGGCTTAAAAAAGGTTGCGGACCACTGGTCTAAATCATTTGCCCAAAGAATGATTTAGACGTGAGAATGGTGGCCCACTAGCAGATCGTTTGGTGACACTGTTTAAATCTAGACCTGTTTTCCTTTCACCTGCTACAACGACCGACCGCCTTAACACAGGCACGAGGGACAAGCTAAGCTGCCAAATTTGGGGACACAGGAGATGCTAAAGAAAATAAGCAAATCTCTTCTGGAGGGGGAAAAATAAAGAGAAAAAGAAGGGATAATTCCTACTTTTACACCCACTAATTGTGTCCCTTGCCCAGCTGTGCTTTCCCTTTTCCAAAGATGGCGGGACCAGAGAGCAGAAATCACTGCCAGGAAATTGGAGAGTTCCTAATTACTACGTCGCCTTTTGTCTTGAAATTGCCGTGGCCGGACAGGGATTAGCTAAATACCGCGCCAAGATGCATGACTGAAACACATAAAAGTTATTTAAAAACAGAACCAAAGGGAAATCTCATAAACAATACAATCTTTGGCAGTTGAATAATTAAAATATGGCTTAATAATCAAACGACCAACATTATTCTATGTGAAAGTTATAGATGTTATGATGTTATTTATTGAAATGCATTTTTAAAATTCCAGTGTCTAATTATTTTTAGGAGAAAAAAATCTAAAAAATGTCTTACCGTTTACAAAAACATACATCTATTCCTTTTTGTTTGCATATTACATCTAGTTGATCCAGTAGTATTTTTAAAAAGAAAGTGTTCACTTGTATGTCATGTTTATCGATCAGTTTATGTATTCACACCATACATTGTATGATCACTAGACATAATGATGGCAAAAATTCAATATGATGAAGAGTTACATTTTTTCCCTAAGAAAGCTCCAAGGGAATGTGACGTCACAAGAAACAAAACTTTGTGGCTGAGAGGAAAGAGCGGACACGTTACTTTGATTTAATATAACTTTATTTATTGTTGTCTGTATTATTCGTGGATTCAGGAAGTAATCATGGATTTTATGACATCATTACTTCACATTAATTTTAGTAGTTGTTATAGTAATTTCTATAATCACAGATATTAATTTTAATAGTTGTTATAGTAATTTCTATAATCACAGATATTAAGTTTAGTAGTTGTTATAGTAATTTCTATAATCACAGATATTAAGTTTAGTAGTTATTATAGTTATTTACATAATCACAGATATTAAGTTTAGTAGTTATTATAGGTATTTATGCTATTATTGTCCTCACATTAATGAATGGGCTCTGAGAACCACAAACATGATATCAGAGCCAAGTCGAATTTTGAAACAAGGATGACAATTACGGGCTGATAACTCTCTTTCACAAAGATATTCAATATTCATCACTCTTTGTTTTGTCAAAATTATTTGATTATAGAAATATTATTATTCGTATCGTCATCATCATTATCATTTTCCCCCTTATTTATTTATCTTTTTACTTTTGAATAATATTATAATTTATTTTATTAAAATCCGATGTGATTTGTGACTGGTGTAAACTGACATATTAAAACTATTTTATAGATATGACGTCATTCAACATAACTTTGAAACAAATACAGAGCTGGAGGCTATTAGTGATTGTTTTCACAGAAACACATTCCAGTCTTCCTGTAGTCCTTATCTATTATTTATTTAGTCTTTATCTATTCTTCTTGTAGTCTTTATCTATTCTTCATGTATTCCTTATCTATTCTTCTTGAAGTCCTTATGTATTCTTCATGAAGTCTTTATCTACTCTTCATGTAGTCTTCATCTATTCTTCTTGTAGTCTTTATCTATTCTTTATGTAGTCCTTATCTATACTTCTTGTAGCTTTTATCTATTCTTAATGTAGTCCTTATCTATTCTTCATGCAGTCCTTATCTATTCTTCTTGCAGTCCTTATCTATTCTTCTTGCAGTCTTTATCTATTCTTCTTGTAATCTTTATCTATTTTTCAGGTAGTCTTTATCTATTCTTCTTGTAGTCTTTATCTATACTTCTTGTAGTCTTTATCTATTCTTTATGTAGTCTTTATCTATTCTTCTTGTAGTCTTTATCTATTCTTAACCACAACTGAATGTTGCCCTGTGTTATTCTGATATCTGACAATGTTTCTCTAAAGCGCCTCATCCTTATAACAATTCCTATTCCCAGTAAATTCTTCCCACGCCATTTTCTTATGTTACGTGATGGATTAGAGATCTTATCTTAGATATACAGACGCTCCTTCTATGCAGAAGATAATTGCGTCCACAGACCATGAGAGATTATCTGTTGGCAAGTGATGCAGCGGTCACAGGCCACGGCTATAGGGGTTCCACGCATTACCCCAGCCGCCCAACTATTGTCTAGTTAGGTACCCATTCGGAGCTGGGTGACTCGGAGACTCCTCAGGCCCCGAGAACAAATCCTCACCTTCGTGTGGATTCGAACCCGTGACCATCGGTATGACAGTCGAGAGCGCTACCACGAGATAAATTAGCTGATGTTTGTATGTAAATCATTAGATGTAGTTACAGTGTACATTCCCTGGCCGCTGGGCCCAGTGTTGCAATGGGGTCAGGGTAATGCAGTTATAGAACCATTGCCATAGATGGCAGAGAAAGTTCGGGATGTGTTAAAAAAAAAGATGTTGCTATATTATCAAAATGTCAAGATAACTTTTAATTACATTTCTAGCTCCCAAAAATATTTCCATTCAATATTCCAGGCATGTCACAAACTCAATATCACTTGTGTTATTTGAGATGTGATCTTCATATCAGTGATATTGTTTCTAATGACGATCCCACACAACATGTCGATATGTAATCATCTAAAAACTACAACACCTTGGAAGAAAATTGAAGATTGTCGACACTTTAATGTTACTTTAAATAATAGATCAGCTTCATGTCTGTGGACAAGCCCAAGGGACAGCACCAATATTTCCTATTATAAGCTTTTTTAATTAACCCAGTTATCTCTCCCTTTTATAATTGAATAGGTCCCAAAGGTAACCTGGGGGGGGGGGNAAAAAAAAAGGGGGGGGGCGAGGTTACAAATGGGTATTGTTTGTTATTTTTAAATAAAAAATAATAGTAATAATAATTAATAGTGTTAATAATAATAATAATGAAGCTAAAACAAATAAAGAAATATATTTTTGTATTAATTTGCTGTGTATATCTTGTGTGTCCATGACCTTTGAGAACACGAGAAACGGCCATAAGTGAATTCTTTGTCTTCGGTGTTGTCTGTCTGCTGCCACGAGGAAAACTGGGAACAAAACATCAGGCAGAATAGAGTAATGAGTCCAAGAAATCAAAGTATGACTCCCGAAATGGCGGAACTTGGTAAACAATGCAGGGTGCGACACCTTGACACACCCCCACATCTACCCTAATTTGTACAACACACAATGGTAACACCAACAGACATATTACAAGACACTCAAGTAACGCCAATAGACATATTACAAGACACTATAATAACGCCAATAGACATATTACAAGACACTATAGTATCTTATCTTAGATATATAGACGCCCCTTCTATGCAGACGATAATTGCGTCCACAGACCATGACAGATGATCTGTTTGCAAGTGATGCAGCATTCACAGGCCACGGCTATGAGGGTTCCACGCATTACCCAGCCGCCTAACTATTGTCTAGTTAGGTACCCATTCGGAGCTGGGTGACTCAGGGACTCCTTAGGCCACAGGAACAAATCCTTTCCTTCGCATGGATTCGAACTCGTGACCAGAGGTAAGCGGCTAGACATATTACAAGACACTACAATTTCGCCAACAGACATATTACAAGACACTATAGTAACGCAACTAGAAATATTACAAGAAACTATAGTAACGCAACTAGACATGACATATTACAAGACACTATAGTAACGCAACTAGACATATTACAAGACACTATAGTAACGCAACTAGACATATTACAAGACACTATAGTAACGCAACTAGACATGACATATTACAAGACACTATAGTAACGCCAATAGACAACATTAGGTCAGTGGCGTAGCGAGGTGAGACAGGGGGCAAATGCCCCGTGCGGCACTTTGTCAGGGGCAGCAAATTCCTAGTCGTTAATTAGTTTCTTAAAATGAAATTTTAAAAGAAAGAGGTTTTTTTTTTTTTTTTTTTTTTTTTTTAATTTATTATTTTTTTTTTTAAATCGGAATTAAAGAAAAGTCAAATAAGAAATTAATAAAAGAAACTATCGAAAATCATATGAACAATTAACTGCCAAAAACTGCAAACTCCTTTTGGGTATAAATTCTTATACTAGTACAACTGTATAAAAAAAGAGGCTAAATTAGTATGAAGAGTGATACTGGTGTGTTGATAAATTCTTTGATTGTTAAAATCTGACAGCCGTTCCAATTTTAAAATTTGGGAGGAGGGCGGCAAAATCATTGTTGTTAATTAGCTTATTGGTAAAACGTGAACATACATTTTTATAAAAGAAAATAAAAGCAAAGATAAAAAAAAATGAAATGAAATGAAGAACTATATTAAAATACGAGAGCGCTTCCAATGCCAAAACTTCAAACTCTATTATAAATTAAATCTAAAGTCTTCTGTTTCTGAGCTGGAAAACATAGAGGCTAACAGTATGGCAATAATGTGCTGAAATGTATAATTGATTCAAGTTTGATTTTAACGTAAGTGAATTACAGGAGAAAAAAACTGTTAGTGTATTTATATGACTTATTTTAAGGTCTTCTGTTTTGTGGCATAAACAAAAATAAGCGAAACAATTGCTTATCTAGGGGATTAAAACTTAGCACAAATAAATAAAAAATTTAAGAGGGGGGCGGCGGCTAAATCCCTCGTTCTTAGTTAACTAATTGGTAAAACGTGAAAATAAATTTTATAAAATAAAAGAAAAGCCAAGATAAGTACTCAATAAGTACTCAATAAGTACTCAATAAGTACTCATTAAGTACTCAATAAGTACTCAACATTATCAACGTTTTTTGATAATTGAAGGAATCAGAAATTTAAAAAAATTACATACTATTAATAAAGACCAAAAATTTGTTGTAAAAGAGAAAATAAAGTAGTAAGTAGTTCTTGTAAGAATTTTTGACAATATTAAATCCTTGCAAAGTTGAATGTGGCTTTTTAAGGTCACAGAGAGAGCAATACTGTTGCAAAAAATCCAATATTCTGGAACTTATTAGCTTGCACAGTACGTTCGAGCACTCCGAAAACATAGTGTATGGGAAAAGGGGTAAAAAAAACATGTAATCTAAACTTCAATCTGAGCTCATAGCAAATTTAGGAGTTACAGTTCACGAAAAATCGTCTTTCTTCAATAGCACGATACCAAATATTGTTTCATTGTATTTGATAGCTCTTCGTATATGTGACATTAGGATCAAACAAATCCAGTTGTTTGATATGTAAAGATTAAATATTTTAAAAAAGTACACACTGTAGAATCTTCCAAAGATTTCATTTAGCAAAAGTGAATCTGCTTACGACATTTCTGAATTGACTTTGAAAAATGATGATCTTAAAATAATGGACTCACTGGCCCGACTTGTGTTAATACTTCCTAAGGGCTGAAGAGTATTGAAGAGTTCAACAGAGGCGCAAAAACATAAAATGACATGTCAAACTAGTTCAAAGAGTTAAACCTAATTTGTTAACATGGTACTACAACTGAAACGAATTCTCCAACTATTTTTTACACTTGAGATTTGCTTCGGATTCTTGTCCAAGTCCATACACTGTCTATACCTAATAGCTTGTCCAAGTCCATACACTGTCTATACCTAACAGCTTCTACAAGTAAGGCAGTCAGACTTGAGGAAACAAAATAGTCAATATACCATGGAGCTGTGGCGTCACTAGGGGGAGCGGTGGGAGGCGGCCGCCCGGGTGACACCATCAGGGGGTGACACCAAAATGTAAATCTCTCTATGTTCCTGTTATTTGACACAGGAAAACTCGGAGTTCTATGGGTTAATTCGTGAGGGGGTGACACCATCAGCTACCGCCCCGGGTGTCACCAACCTTTGTGACGCCTCTGCCACGGAGCCATTTTTGGGGTTACTTTGTAAGCCATAGAATTGAACGATGCAGACACAAAGATCAACAAACAGAAGCAAGAACTTTGCTAGTCACAATGAAATCTTTTTCTTTTCAAAGTTATATTTTAAAAAATGCCCGAAATTCTGTATAAATTTTTTAGCTGTAGCCACTCACAGAGAAACTAATGGAACGGAATCTTAAGGGATGCTTTGGCGTTTGATAAAATGTTATGTGCGGAACTCATCATTTAATCGAACCTTCCAATCAAAGAACAAGAGATAATATTTTTGGTGATTGAATCAAATACGTATGTGTCCATGCAATGTAGAATAACAGTTAAGAAGAAATTTGGTTTCTTCATAAGATGAGATTAGTGTATAAATTCATGTGAGTCTTCGGAAGTTATGTAGAATTCAGAAAATAGACATGATTTTCGTATACCAGATAATCTACTGGACATTGAAATTTTGTTTTTAAATTAGAGTATTCAAAATATGGCACATGACATCGACAGGCAAAGGAATTTTAACCCCACGAATAGCAAGAAATTAATGAATTCAAGACTAGGTGGTTTATTTAAGTTTATAAAGATATTTAAGTTTATTTCAGTTTATAAAGATATTTATTTCAGTTTATTTCAGTTTATAAAGATATTTAGGCTCAAAGTTACTCTGTCCTAAAATAATATCATTAATTCGAACATTACTTACAACTGTCTTAAGTAATGCAAGGTGTCGAAAAGGCTTCTATAAGTTATGTTAATGAACAATTAATGACGATTAATTACGAATACACCACCATTGTTTAATCTATTGCTATTTCGGCTATTGAGCAGGCCATGGCTGAAAACATTGATACATGAACGATTGAGCCATGAGGAAAAAACATAAAACTGAAATTTCATTAAAGAAATAAAGCTTTTTTGAACATAAAAAATATATAGTAATCTTACTATTACTTTCTAATATGTTTCTTTTGCTTAATAGCGTTAACATATTTTTTTTTTGGGGGGGGGGGGGGGGC
>MUZC01000763.1:111173-136820 GCA_002072015.1 Radix auricularia | reverse complement strand
CTGCAAAATTTGGTTTCCGCCCCGGGCGACACATACCCACGCTACGCCGCTGCATTAGGTAAAAACGATTCGGTATCCACTACATTTGTGAATGGGAAAAGTGATATTATCACATGTATAGAAACTTGTATCATTCAACACATATTTCGTCTTTGTATTCCTTTCTTTAGCGTACGCCACTTAATAATATGAACAACAGAGATATTGGTATCACTGGATTGGTATCACTGTATTGTTATCACTGGATTGGTATCACTGTATTGGTATCACTGTATTGGTATCACTGTTTTGGTATCACTGTATTGGTATCACTGTAGCACGGTTTTGGTTCAAACCAAGGCGCCATTACCCTCAGATTAATACGCTGTCAATATTCCAAATAATTTTATTGTGTTTGAGATCTGGATGTCAAGACGGAAGTCCTGTCTTCGGGCAGGGGCGTTAATTAGAGAGAAAAGCAAGAACACTAACCAGTGACTTCCCCTTGTTAGCACCTGAACTAAAGACATGCTTTATTGTTATGGGCTGGACGCGTGATTAGTGGAACTGACCATTACTGGACAATGGCTCAAGAAAGTTGACCGGTGCAGCTGAGGAAGTGTCCGAGCGCTATAAGGGCAGTCGGCTGGTGTCCCTTAGACTAATCACTTATTAATGGGAGGGGGTCAAGAATGGGGGACCTCCTTCCTCGAGGTGGGAGGGTGGTGTCGGGTCCACACTTGATTATGTTAATAAATGTATCTTGCAAACAAGGAGGGGCGATAACACTGACCAGGTCAAGATGGGGTGACGTGTATAACCAGGTGAACTGACCAGAGGGGCCATATATTTTGTCAAGTTTTAGGACACTCAAGTCTTTTAAATACTGGTACTATGTGTGAATATGTGATTTAAACTAAGTTTTGTATGATTAATTGATGTACACCAAGTTCTGTATGATCAGGTGATGAACATCAAGTTCTGTATGATTGAGGGATGTACATCAAGTTCTGTATTATTAGGTGATGTACACCAAGTTAGTATGATTGAGGGATGTACATCAAGTTCTGTATGATTGAGGGACGTACATCAAGTTCGTTTGATTGGGGGATGTACATCAAGTTCTGTATGATTGAGGGATGTACATCAAGTTCGTATGATTTAGGGATGTACATCAAGTTCGTATGATTTAGGGATGTACATCAAGTTCTGTATGATTGAGGGATGTACATCAAGTTCGTATGATTGAGGGATGTACACCAAGTTCTGTATGATTGAGGGATGTACATCAAGTTCTGTATGATTGAGGGATGTACACCAAGTTCTGTATGATTGAGGGATGTACACCAAGTTCGTATGATTGAGGGATGTACATCAAGTTCGTATGATTGAGGGATGTACATAAAGTTCTGTATGATTAAGGGATGTACATCAAGTTCTGTATGATTGAGGGATGTACATCAAGTTCTGTATGATTGAGGGATGTACACCAAGTTCTGTATGATTGAGGGATGTACACCAAGTTCTGTATGATTAAGGGATGTACACCAAGTTCTGTATGATTAAGGGATGTACACCAAGTTATGTATGATTAAGGGATGTACACCAAGTTCTGTATGATTAAGGGATGTACACCAAGTTTTATCCGTATGACTAAGTTGTGTACAACAAGTGCTGTGTGCATGATTATGTGATACACAACAAGTTTTATGTTAAAAATATGTTTGTTTTTTTTTTTTTTTTTGGGGGGGGGGGTTAATTTGATGAACACGCTGAAATGAATTATATCAAGGTCTATCAGATCAGAGGCACACCACCCATTAGATCAGGGGCAAGGCACCCATTAGATCAGGGGCACACTACCCATTAGATCAGGGGCACACTACCCATTAGATCAGGGGCACACCACCCATTAGATCAGGGGCACTGCACTCATTAGATCAGGGGCAAGGCACCCATTAGATCAGGGGCACACTACCCTTTAGATCAGGGACACATCACCCATTAGATCAAGGGCACACAACCCATTAGATCAGGGGCACAGCACCCATTAGATCAGGGGCACACCACCCATTAGATCAGGTGCACACAACCCATTAGATCAGGGGCACTGCACTCATTAGATCAGGGGCAAGGCACCCATTAGATCAGAGGCACACTACCCTTTAGATCAGGGGCACATCACCCATTAGATCAAGGGCACACAACCCATTAGATCAGGGGCACAGCACCTATTAGATCAGGGGCACACCACCCATTAGATCAGGGGCACTCAACCCATTAGATCAGGGGCACACCACCCATTAGATCAGGGGCACACCACCCATTAGATCAGGGGCACAGCACCCTTTAGATCACTTGTGTCTGAGGGACAACAAGGAGGAAAGACGGTTTGTCAATAGTTCGTTTACTCATTAAAATGTAACAGTGACTGACACAAAACATAAATTAACAAAAACTTCTACAAAAACTTGAATGAACACTGGCAAATATAATATAAGTAACATGACAGACATATTTGAGTCATACAATTCCAATTGAAATACTTATTTCATTTATTAAACAAGTTTGGTCATCAGTTGACCTGGTTACCATGGAAACAAACTACTGTACAAGGCTGTGTCTATATATTTAAAATTTTAATTGCTTAGATTATGTGAAGTACTTGAGATTGGTACATGAAGTACATGAGTTATAAAAAGTTGAAAACTTGGCTAAATTGAATTTAAAATAAAACCCAGATATCCTAGTTGTGTAGTTCCACGTGCAATTCATTTTGTGTCACTTTTTTTTTTAAAGGTAGACTTCTGTTAAGATAGACTTTGTTGAGATAGACTTTGTCAAAATAGACTTTGGTAAGGCAGACTTTATTAAGATAGACTTTGGTAAGGCAGACTTTGTTAAGATGCAGTCTACAATAGACCCATAGGCGTCACTGGGGTTGGTTTTACCCGGTGTGATGGCTCATGGTGCAACCCCCTCACGACTCACCACATAGCCCTCCTCCGGTTCTGCCAGTGCCTAATACTGGGAACATACAGAAGCCTTAATAACGTTTGTAAATGTAGGTATAATATTTACACAGGAAATACAAGAAGATTGAATTCAAGGTCGGTAAGTCAAGATTATAAGAAGTTAAAAACTAAGAACTTCATAGAAAAAAGTTTTTTGTTGTTTTGTTTTGTTTTTTTTTAAATAAATTTTATTTTAAAATTTAATTTTCAAGCAATACTTTTACATAACAGAAATATTTTAAAATCTAGCAAACTTTCATCTAAGTTCCAACAAAATTTAGGATTACATCACATCACCGATTTTACATTAATTTACATTACCAACCATTACCATACAACCTCAAATGAGTTAAGATTGAAACCTTTTTTGTATTGGATTCACTTAATCAACAACTACCATAACAATATTTCAAATTATTTCATATAAAATCTCGAAAAAACAGAACGTAGCCTACCTGGCCTATAAAGCTATTATACAAACTTCATCAAAATCATATTTCTTTTGTCGAATCACCCTGTATTGATATAATGGCCAGATTAGACAGCCATGACTGTCACATCGTAGATCGAAAACAATTCTTGATAAACTTTAGCTTTGAAAAACTGCTCACATGAAGCTAAAAAACACACAAATGATATCATATGTTCGTAAACTCACTGAGTGATATGGGAGTGATTCTACCAAGTGCTATTGAGCATTGAATTTCAAAACATCAGGTACGGACCAGTCTTGGGCGTCTTCGAGATCAAGGTCATCTGACGTCAGGTGCTTTAACAGCTCCCACAGAAATAGTCCTAGGGTCTCTTCGTCACCACCTTGTCAAGAGTTAACGCCCTTTGTCACCACCTTATCAAGAGTTAACACCCTTTGTCACCATCTTGTCAAGAGTTAACGGCCTTTGTTACTACCTTGTCAAGAGTTAACGCACTTTGTCACGACCTTATCAACAGTTAACACCTGTCACGTCCTTGTAACTGATCTATTCTCACGGGTGTTTGTGGGCTAACATCTCTCAAACAATAATTCATTGCACCATTTAAAGTCAGGGAAATAACTCTTTAATAACGAAATATAATATATATATATATATATACCTAAATAACAATATACAATAGTTGATCTCTCTTATTCAAATAGCACGAATCATATCCTCCAACTTCTCAACTCACTTCTCTTGTTATCTAGCTCAACTCACTTCTCTTGTTCACTCTCTCTCAACTCACTTCTCTTGTTATCTCTCTCAATTCACTTCTCTTGTTATCTCTCTCAACTCACTTCTCTTGTTCTCTCTCTCAACTCACTTCTCTTGTTATCTCTCTCTCAACTCACTTCTCTTGTTCTCTCTCTCAACTCACTTCTCTTCTAATCTCTCTCTCAACTCACTTCTCTTCTAATATCTCTCTCAACTCACTTCTCTCCTAATCTCTCTCAGCTCACTTCTCTTCTAATATCTCTCTCAACTCACTTCTCTCCTAATCTCTCTCTCAGCTCACTTCTCTTCTAATATCTCTCTCAACTCACTTCTCTCCTAATCTCTCTCTCAGCTCACTTCTCTTCTAATATCCCTCTCAACTCACTTCTCTTCTAATCTCTCTCTCAACTCACTTCTCTTCTAATCTCTCTCTCAACTCACTTCTCTTCTAATATCTCTCTCAACTCACTTCTCTCCTAATCTCTCTCTCAGCTCACTTCTCTGCTAATATCTCTCTCAACTCACTTCTCTTGTTATCTCTCTCTCAACTCACTTCTCTTGTTATCTCTCTCTCAACTCACTTCTCTTCTAATCTCTCTCTCAACTCACTTCTCTTGTTATCTCTCTCAACTCACCTCTCTTGTTCTCTCTCTCTCAACTCACTTCTCTTGTTATCTCTCTCTCAACTCACTTCTCTTTTTATCTCTCTCTCAACTCACTTCTCTTGTTATCTCTCTCTCAACTCACTTCTCTTGTTATCTCTCTCTCAACTCACTTCTCTTGTTCTCTCTCTCTCTCAACTCACTTCTCTTGTTCTCTCTCTCTCTCAACTCACTTCTCTTGTTATCTCTCTCAAACTACACACCGTGTGTCACACCCCGTGTCCGCTTCGACTCTATGACCATTGACTACACACTCATAGCCTAGACATTGGTCTTCAGTTGACCTCAAAACACAATCGCATTCCTATTTAAACACATGTGTGCTCCCCTTTTATGTCCAACCCTTGATGTTTCAGGTGACAACGCCCTTGGTCTGAAAGTACAGCTGTGTAAGATCACAATGACGGGGGAAACTGCAATCGGGCTTATCAAAAAGTCAATGTCAAAAAAAAAAAAGACGTAAACATGCTAACCATCTTCGTCGAGTACACGACACCAAAAGTAAAAGTAGCACAGATCCGTGTAGTTGAAGACAGCAGGTAAAATATGTCGCGCTTTAACTCTTGTTTCTTAATGTTCATCTGATCACATCGAGCAAGGGTCTCAACACGTTACTTTCGGAAGGCGCATTAACTGCCAAATATCAGTTTGGGGGCCGAGTACACACTAGAGGTCCAAATGAAAAGGAATCAAAGCATAGATGTTGTTTTTAATTTTATATGTATATGCAATATTATATTTATAATATTAATATTATTTATATCATATTTAATATTATTCAATAATACATTAATTCACGGCAAATCAACACCCGTTTTGTTAGCAATGGCGAAATTGTTTACTGGATGCCTAAATAGTAGATATTTCCGGCTTTAGATACGATGTCCCTAACATCAACAGTGACCTGAGAGTATCATCAGACAAGTTGGCTCTAAAATTGTTCTTCACGTCTCCAAGTACAAGTATGTTTGGAGATTCCATGAAGACCCATGCTCTAAACGAAATAATGTTAGGACGGTTTTCATTTAATAATTTTAAAAGAAAGAAGAATTCATAAATTCTAAATAGATCTATACTTTTCAAGCTTAAAATGAAAACTTAGTGCATCAAATTAATTATTTTTAAAATGTATTAATTTATTGTAAACTTTAAACGAAGCAACGTTAGTTTATATTTTTGAATGTCATGATCTTGAACTCGACAAACATGAACAAATCTCTAAATGTATAGGTTTATATAAGAGACGATAAATTTTTTAATAATATATTTTACTGTTTTATTAAAACTAAATGATTTAACAGTTACATTTTAAATCCGTGCTATTATAATCAATCACGGTTCAACTTTGTAATAATTTGTTTTTTTTTTCTTTTGAACTATGACAGGACTTGTACCCCTGTCGTAAAGTTAGTTGTTAGTGACCAGTGAGGTCCAAATGTTTGGCGACCACTCATCTAACCTTGTCCTTAAAGTTAGTTGTTAGTGGCCCGTGAGGTCCAAATGTTTGGCGACCACTCATCTACACCTTGTCTTCCTTCCTGTGTTATAGTGGATCATATGTCTGATTGGTTTTGGTGCTTTAATTTTAAACATATCAATCAATTCTTCAACACACTCCCATATTGTATGTGTCACAAGGAATTCAGTCATTCGATTACTGTAGGTCCTTTGTATGTATGTATGTGTATAGTCATCAGTTGTTATTTTGCCCCCTTGAGAGATACATAGACTAAATTGCTTTGTCTTTTGGCTATGTCAACTTCTGTCACGTCTCTTCTGACATACATATCACCGCATATTAAACTCACAGACTGCCTATATTTTCTAAAAAAAATATCGCTGTGGTCGAGTAATAGCGCGCTTGACAGGCGTACTGATGGTCACGAGTTCGAATCCACGCGAAGGCGAGGATTTGTTCCCGGGGCCTGAGAAGTCCCCGAGTCACCCAGCTCTGAATGGGTACCTAACTAGACAATAGTTAGGCGGCTGGGCAATGCGTGGAACCCTTATAGCCGTGGCCTGTGACCGCTGCATCACTTGCCAACAGATCATCTTTCATGGTCTGTGGACGCAATTATCTTCTGCATAGAAGGAGCGTCTGTATATCTAAGATAAGATAAACAACATTTTATTGAATTTATCAACAAAAGCTATTGAAATGTCTTTAGATGACAGCCGACTGCTCTAATTAGCAAGCCTTCAAATACACCAACACAGAGAGAAGATTTTACACAACCTGTTTGGTTGGAACAAAAAGAAGGGTTTCATCGGCTTACAATTTACTCCTCAGGTTGTCCTTAGTGTTAAGCTCTTGTCAAGTGTAGAACTAATTTTCTCTAGAAATATGTTGCTGAGATTTGGGTTCAGAGATTTTAAGTTGAGAACCGGCAACTAAGTCACGTGATGTTTACGAAGTGTGCATCCAGCAGTAATGCTTCACTACCTTGCAGGTTTATGGCCCTATCACGGATCTACAGCATATTAAAAATCATAGCAGTAATTCAAAACAGGATCTTATGCTAGTCAAGTTTCGGGAGATTAACTTTCTGCACTATAATGTAGGCACATTTGTAGCCATACTCAGTATAGGGTTTGTTTAAACAAAATCTCTTTCTTGTTGTTGCTTCACTGAGTGAGTGTCATCTTAATGGTAACGATTAGCTTATTACGGGATTTATCTTCCGAGAGATTCGATTAATAACCCTTGTCATCGGGCCATTTGGAGATCTTAACCCCACTGATTTCAGGGCCCAGGAGGAACAAGCAACAGGTCACACAGGTGAGTATAAGATTATGTGGCTCTGTTGGTCAGTGATACAACTTACACCAAGAGACACCTTAAATCAGTGGCGCCATGTCTTGTGATATATTTTATTAAAGCCCGGGATTAACACACCGTATTTTTGGTGAGGACTGTGTGTCACGTTTTGGATTTCAAAGTTGTGGTGTTAGAATTGTGGTGTGGAAAAGTCTTTGTTAGAATTGTGGTGTGGAAAAATCAGAGCCTCTTGTCTTATACATCTTTCCAGAAACGTCTTTACTATATCATTGGCAGTCCTCTTGCAGTGTGCTCAAACTTGGTTTGTTTAACTATTAGAACTACCGTTACTTAGTCCGTGTACTATGTCTAGACATTTGTAGACCGTACCTGAGCTCAGATCTGTATATTAACGCTAATATTTTCTAACCGGCAAATTATTTGTATTATAAGATCCCAATTATCTCATAATGTCTCTTTTGTTTTCCAGAATATTTCAGAAACATAAAGTATCAGCACTTGCATTTAAATCAGTTTGAGTAGCATTAGAGACATGGCGACGTACAGGTATAATAACAATGATGTTGATCCAAGTGAGGCGTACGCAACGGCTACCAAGGCTTTGTACGTAATCTTCATCATCCTCATACTGCTGGCTAACGGGTTGCTCATATTCAAGAATGCACGGAAACTTGATTTCATTTACAAGCCAAAAACTCTGACCATTTTATCACTAGCAATTGGAGATGTACTTTTGGCTCTGTTCCCCATGATTGTTCAAACTGAGTATTTGTTTGGATATTACATAGGAGATTTGTCATGGAGAACGATAGTAGCAGCGTTTGTCTATGGTCCATATCTCATCACTTTCGTTTACGACATCGGGCTGATGGTGCTCGGCTTTGAGATACTTCAATCTCACAGAAATTCATTCATCAATAAAAACAAACTAATCATCTATTCTCTGGCGTACAGCAGTTTTCCATGGATAATTGGACTTGTCATCATCTTACCCCTGGGAATGTCCAACATGTTACAGGGAGCTCAGACTTTAAGTCAGAGCCGAGCTTTGGTTGTCATTGCAATTATTTTACCAGCATGTGGTGCATTCATTACTTCCATCGTTGTCAAGAATAGAAAATCATCAACGGTGAACAGCGACGCACAAGCTTCAGTTGTCTCAAGCAGCCAATTGACAACGTTCACCGCACAAACCATGAACCCAGAGGGAGTGATCCCAGTGAACCAAAGTGAATCACAAACTTCTCCCCCACCATCAGATCCGAATGCACAGGGGCAGTATCCAAACTATCCACAACCACCACCACAGTTCTACAACCAACCCCAACATCAGCAGCCACATTTCTACAACCAACCCCAACATCAGCAGCTACCACAGTTCTACAACCAACCCCAACATCAGCAGCCGCAACAGTTCTACAACCAACCCCAACATCAGCCACCACCACAGTTCTACAACCAACCCCAACAGCAACCGTACATCTCACAAGGACAAACACAGTTTGAAAATCTAAACTACTATCCCGGAAATTTTAGTGAGTCCACGAGTCAGACACGCGTTTTGATTATACCTGATACAATTCCGCCCGATGCGACTCTAAAATCCAACAGATTGTTGGCCATTTCAATTGTCAATTTTTTCCTCGTTATCCCGTTCGCGATTTTTCAACTTAGTTACTCACTCAATACTGATACTACGGTTCTGTCTCCAACAATTTTTTATATCGTCCAGGGCTTAGTGATATGGTTAAATTATTTGAGATCTGTCATCACACCTCTGATGATGTATGGATATTCTGATTACTAAATATATCTATCAGTTCAAGTGTTCTCACATTTTACAATTTATCAAGGCTCAATATATTAACATATATTAATAGCCTCTTACGTAGCATGAACTGTATAAACAATGCCAGAGACGATCATTTCGATGTATGTTTCTTGTTACTACTAAATGCTGTCATCCATCTTGAATCTTGTCAACGTAATAGTTAATAAGATGACCCACTTTTATCTTTCTATCTTTCCTAAATGAATCCACACCATACATGTCTAAACAAAATTTCGATAAAAATAGTATAATATCCACCTTACAACACAACTATGATAGAATCTGTTAAATTATTGATAGTTTTTACCCATCAAAGTGAGTTTATCGTTGTAGACTTTAGCGGGTCCAGTTGTTTAGCCCATATGAGACAATTATGTGTAAAGGATGTTTACTGTTATAACAAATTTTTACTAAGTGCAAGTGTAATTATTGAGTCAGAATTGGAAGGATTATGTGAGGGGATGAAACGTTTCAGCTTAGATACAAGAATGCTAAATTCTGTCGTCAGAGTTGATAATATTTGGTAGCATCTTCGCATTTCCTGTATTCTAAACTTTAAAAAAAATCAGGTAATTATTTGAACTCGATAAATCCACTTTTATTTAACATCCGAGAAACAATTGGTCGAGTCAATACTTAAACCCCGAAATGACTTTTTCTTTGCTAATATTCAAACGTCATCATAAAAAGACAAAATCCCACAAATTTTTATCATAATCTTGCGCAAGAAAGTCTACAACTCCCTGTGATTTGCGGAACACAAATAGACTATAAAGATGTTGTTGGTGCCATATTTAATCCTCACCGCGAGTTGTATTGTCAATGGTTTTAGTGCTAATAATTCTTTCATTTTTAAAAATGCCAGTCCAATGTTAATCATAACAAGACTTCTGGCCCCACTGTAGCGTTTTGTTCCATGGAAGATAAATAGTCCATGAAATTTTAAATAAAAATTAAAAATACAAAAGTGTAACCTATTCTTGCTAACTTTTCCCGAAAATTTTATTTAGACTCGGAGCACTATATTAAATATAGGATTGGTTTAGGAGTCAAGATGGAGGAAGGTTGTTTTTAAAGCAATGTCCCATAGGGAAACTTGCGTTTATATATTTGAAATGTCTGTCCTGTCTGTTCGAGCTTGATCATCCAAATCCTACAGAGCCATATCAAATAAAGGGTTCGGGTCTTTTGCTGATATGTTAACGGCGTCCCAAGTATGTGGACGGGCCAAAAAATAAAATACCAAAAAGGTTTTTACTGAATTTCCTTTAAACAAAATATATATGTATTTTGTCAATTTCTCACCAACCATAACATCTGTCGGGTTTAAACAAACTTTCAAACAATAGCTAATAATATTTAAAACAATGTTGGAGAAGGAATTATCAAAAATTCTTTTTGTTCGACTCCTGTAATTTTAGTAGAAATTGTAGACAGCAATGGTTTTGTTTAGTTTCAGAATTATTGATTTGAAATTACTTTTAATGTAATCTTAATGAAATTACCTTGTATGATTGGATATTGCGTTTAAATACTCATTCGAGTTAATACTACTTGTTTCTTGCTGTAACTCTCTCTGTCTCTGTCTCTCTCTCTCTCTCTCTCACACACACCACACACACACCGCGCACACACATGCACACAGACACCCCACCACACACAAATGTTTATATATTTATATTATATATATATTAAAAATTGTATATATCAGTATACAATATATATGGTTATCGGGTTATTTTAATAATTTTTTCAATTTAATATTCTTTTATATGAGTAGACACAAATGTATAGCAATGTAAAGCTATATTTAAAAGCAATATGTAGATTTCATTTACTTTGAAATAAATGACATATATATAATGTTCATTCCACTTGCTTTTAAATTTTAAGGTAGTATAACTAAAATTATAATAACAATAATTTTAAAAGGGATATAGACTAGCGTAGTAGCCGTAGCTACAGGAAGTTACGCAAGAAGAGACAGAGTAGTGGCTGGTTTATAATTGAAAGATAAGTGCTTTGGTCTTTTGGTTATTTACCTTTAAATGGCTGAGAGTTATTCATGATTCTACTTCACCAATGCGCTCAACTTGAACTTTGAACTTGAACTGTCCCTTAACCCGATGCTGGGTCGTTGGGGCACCATTTTGAGCTGCACACCATCTCATGCCATGTGTCACGGTTCTGAGCTGCGTTCTGGGAATCGCTAAATGACAGGCCGATCCACTCTTTCATATTGTCCTCCCAACTCTTCCTTGGTCTGCCTCTTTTCCTTCTTCCCTGGACTGTGCCTTGCAATATCGTCTTTGAGAGACCTCCAGATCTTGTCACGTGTCCGTACCATCGTAATTTCCTCTTTCTAATTGAGGTGAGAAGGTCCTCGTAAGGGCCAATGACAGCACTTATTTAGTCGCGGACCGCTTCGTTCGTGATGTGCGCCATGTAGGAGATGTTTAGTACCTTTCGAAAACTTCTAATCTTTAGCCCATTAATTCTTCTTTGGAGGTCTGCGGTGAGCGTCCAAGCCTCACAAACATACAGGAAGACTGACATCGCCAAAGAGCGTATTAGTCGAATCTTTGATCTCAGGGAGAGCGTCTTGCTTTGCCAGATGTGTTTAAGTTTGCTTAATGCTGCAGTTGTTTGAGCCATTCTGGCAAGAATTTCTGGATGTGAGCCTTCATCGGATATTATAGCCCCTAGATATTTAAAGGTAGGGACCTCCTCGAGTATTTGCTCGTTTATCCGTAATTCACTTGTGAATTTATTGTTTGCCATGACCTTGGTCTTCTCTGCATTGATTTCCATGCCATAAGCCTTTGATGTCTTCTCTAACTTTGCAAGGAATTCTCTTAGTTCATCCTTGCTGCCAGCTAGGCCGTCTATGTCATCGGCGAAGCGTAGGTTCTCCCTCCGATGCTGACCGTTCTGACATGGTTTTCGAGCACATCTGTCATAATTCTTTCAAGGAAGAGGTTGAACAGGATGGGGGAGAGTGAACACCCTTGTCTGACACCAACAGTGGTCTTGAACCAATCTCCCAGCTTGCTGTTGTAGAGTATTGCGCTGGTTGCTCTGTTGTACAGGTTCTTGATCACAGCAACGAGGTTAGCATTAATATTGAATTTGTGCATAGTTGCCCACAGTGCCGCATGCCACACTCTGTCAAACGCCTTTTTAAAGTCTATGAAGACATGAAAGAGGTCGCTCAGAGGTTGCAGATGTTTTTCACAGAGCACTCGCAGGTTGAAGATCTGCTCTGTTATGCTCTGAAGCCTGCCTGTTCTTCTGCAATGATCTGCTCTGCTTGTGGTTTCAGTCTGTTTAGTATTACCATGAGCATGACTTTGCTGGGGTGACTAATCAGGTTGATGGTACGGTAGTTCCGACACAACTGTAGATTACCCTTCTTTGGGAGCGTTATAACCAGCGATTGAGTCCAGGGTGTTGGCCATTCTCCTGTCTGCCAGATCTTGTTGCACATGTTGGTTAGAATGTTTATTATTTGGTCACCTCCTGCCTGAATCAGTTCACCTGGGATGTTGTCTGCTCCAGCCGATTTCCCCTTTTTCAGTTTTCACACAGCCAGCTCCACCTCATCACGGAGAATAGAATGCATGTCTATGTTAGTTGACGTTGGGCAATTGAGCAAATGCGCTCAAAGCGTGGATATTTGAGTCAATAAGAGATGGGTTGATGGAGATAGGTTGGTGGAGATGGGTTGGTGGAGATGGGTTGGTGGAGATGGATTGGTGTGAATGTACAGCTGCGTATAATGTGTCGGATGATTAAACGTAACATATTTTAAAGCAGTGAAATACATTATGAAAAGTACTGGACCCCAAAAAGAATATTGTGACACTCAGTACCCTAATCTCTTCTCTGCCAGAGAATCTGACGCTCACAGAGAGCACCTGCTATCCTTGGAGAGGTAGGATTGAAACTATTTTGAGCGGAGTAACACAATTCCTACATATTTTTATGGATTCTGAAAAATGTTTGATGATTAAGGCAGCAAAGTATCAAAGTCTTCACAGAGATCTATATCATAAAGAATAGGAATGCGATAAAACTTTTAAATCAAATACAACAACAACAAAAAAAAAAAACGTTTTGTGTCATCAAAACAATACATTAATAGACTAATATACAAGTACAGTGCTACCTCGATATACGAATGTTTCAAGTAATGAAAAATCCAAAATACCGAAGGCCACTCGTAAAATATATTTTTCCAAGATACGAAAAAATTCAAGTATTAAATTTTTTTTATTGAAAAAGGAATGACACTGAAAATGTTTAAACAGTTCATGTTATTGAGCGGTTGAATGACATTTGTCTGGCCCATTGCTGAGAGACAACAAGTAAGAGAAGATGTTGTGGTAGTTGGGCAAGGAATATGAAAGGTGAAACAGAAAATTAGAAAGCGCAAAGCAAAAAATAAAAAATAAATAAATTTTAAAAAGAAAAAAAAATCACATAGACTAAGTGTTATGGTACATTAGTGTAGAGTGTAGAGTACAGAGCTTCATTTGGCATCGATTTTTTTTTCTTTCACTGCAGCATGACGATTTTTGTTGATAGTCTTTTTACTGAGACTCGAGTCTCGTCCATTAAAACATGACGTCCGTGAGTGGACGCAGAGAAGAATAAAAACATTTTCTCAAGATCAAACACAATTTTTTTTTAAAAACTCATGTTCAAAAAATGGTCATCAAAAGTTTGTTAGCCGCACAAGTAAAAATGATCTACACATTTCCTGTTCTTTATGTTCAAAATGGCTTGTACACATCCATTGATTCACGTCATAGTCGCTGTAAATGGTAACTTTGAGTACGGCATATCGCCTTCCAGTTTTGTAATAAAATCATCTCAGAGGTCACAAGTTGTTTTTATCCTCTATAAAGGGAACAAACCCAGCAACTCTTACTTCAACTTTTTCTATTGTGAGTTTTTTACATACCTGATTACATCAGACATTTGGTCATTGTGTGTTGTGTCAGGTGTGCTATCAGACATTTGATGAGTGTGTGTTGTGTCAGGTGTGCTATCAGACATTTGATCACTGTGTGTTGTGTCAGGTGTGCTATCAGACATTTGATGAGTGTGTGTTGTGTCAGGTGTGCTATCAGACATTTGGTCAGTGTGTGTTGTGTCAGGTGTGCTATCAGACATTTGATCAGTATGTGTGTTGTGTGAGGTTTGCTATCAGACATTTGATGAGTGTATGTTGTGTCAGGTGTGCTATCAGACATTTGGTCAGGGTGTGTTGTGTCTTTATTCCTGGCCAGACCATTTATTTGATCGCCTTTGTGAGAGTGTCGAGTAAGCACTCAGGAATGTAACTAGCAAAATGATTTTAATATAAACACTCACGGGGTGCCAGGGTGCCTAGGTGCCGTGGGCCTCAAATGTCATTTTATAAACACTTACGGGGTGCCGTGGGCCTCAAATGTCATTTTATAAACACTCACTGGGTGCCGTGGGCCTCAAATGTCATTTTATAAACACTCACGGGGTGCCGGGGGCCTCAAATGTCATTTTATAAACACTCACGGGGTGCCAGGGTGCCTAGGTGCCGTGGGCCTCAAATATCATTTTATAAACACTCACGGGGTGCCGTGGGCCTCAAATGTCATTTTATATACACTCACGGGGTGCCGTGGGCCTCAAATGTCATTTTATAAACACTCACGGGGTGCCGTGGGCCTCAAATGTCATTTTATAAACACTCACGGGGTGCCAGGGTGCCTAGGTGCCGTGGGCCTCAAATGTCATTTTATAAACATTCACGGGGTGCCGGGGGCCTCAAATGTCATTTTATAAACACTCACGGGGTGCCGTGGGCCTCAAATGTCCTTTTATAAACACTCACGGGGTGCCAGGGTGCCTAGGTGCCGTGGGCCTCAAATGTCATTTTATAAACACTCACGGGGTGCCGTGGGCCTCAAATGTCATTTTTCTAAACACTCACGGGGTGCCGGGTGCCTCAAATGTCATTTTATAAACACTCACGGGGTGCCGGGGGCCTCAAATGTCATTTTATAAACACTCACGGGATGCCGGGGGCCTCAAATGTCATTTTATAAACACTCACGGGGTGCCGGGGGCCTCAAATGTCATTTTCGCATATATGTGCTACATGAAAATTAATTTAAGCGTTTACGTAAAGAGTTAATAAAATGGGACACTAATAAGAGTGTGTCTTTCCACCTAGGAGGGGCGCGGTGGTCTAAGTTGTAGCGAGCTGGACTACCGAACCACTGCAAGAACCCGTGTCGCGAGTTCGAATTGCGGATTTGGCAAGACCCCCAGGAAACTGTGCTAACCACACAATCCCATGCTCGTTAGGGTTCAATCAAACTTGTGAACGCTACTTCACTTGCTCCCATGGACCTTCATGGTCTGTAAGGGATTTTTTTTTCTTTCCACCTAGAAAAGTGTCAAATGAGAAACAATCATGAAATCCCCATGTCAATGAAGTTCTTAAAAATCAAACAAAACCTTAGGCTTTAAAAAATGAAACTTTACCAGACGTAATACAATTATAAAACTAAAATGCTGCATCGCTTTGTTGTGTATGTGACCCATCCACCACATAAAACATTGATAAACTAGAACAAATTCAAAAGAGATCTACCAGATTCTTTACCAGAGAATATTCAAAACTTAAAAGAATAACACCATTAGTTAAACCTTGAAACACTAGAGGATAGAAGAACCAATAGTAAAGTAGACATACTACTTAAGGCAATTAATTCTAATTTAGAAATACCACACAAAGATAACTTAATACAACCCTCAGCCATAAATAAGGATAAAAACAATATTATTATTCCGTATGTAAGAGCAACCACATCCAAACACATGCAAAGTCTCGTCATCCCCGTCCAGAAGTCGAGCGTGGAATGCATGCCTGAAGAAACCAGGAAAACCAAAATTTTGTCAACATTTAAAACTCTAATAAGAACACAAGACTATACACACAAATTGATAGATATTCTTTTGTATAGAAGGAGCACATGTTAGACTTAAGCGTTAGCTACTGGGTAAGTGGATGGATCTTGACCTAACTTGGTATATAAAAACTCAATCGAACTCCTAATGTTCAATTCTCCCGGGTTAGAAGCCCAAAATCTTTTTTCCGAAAAGATTTAATCCCCCATTAAATTTTACACGATCTTGACAAATATTGATAAATATTTCCATTATGACCTAGATTTAAATGAACGGATATTTCCAATCTTGCACCGATGGGCTAAGGGGGTTAATGGCTTTCAGTGTTATTTGAGTTATATAACAATGAGTTTAAACTTTATCTAAGAGTTAAATGGATGGACCTTGACCAAGCTGGGTTTTTACAAACTTGATATCCAATATTTAAATTAATAGAGAATTGAACTCCTAATGTCCATTCATCCGGGACCGGGAAGGGGGCGGGCTAATCTTTTTTCTTAAATTTGTAAGATTTATTTAATTTTCGATAGTAACCGCTCTTGACAAATAACGATAATTATCTCCTTCATGATCCAGATAGAAATCTTCAGAATCTGAAAACGTGCTCACTTTGGGCCCGGGGGCGCTTGCTCACTTTGGGTTCCGGGGGCGCTTGCTCACTTTGGGCCCGGGGCGCATAATGCTATTTTATTTTATTAAAGATTTATAAACTTTTTTTTAAACATACTACCTACCTACCTAACTACCTACCTACCTAAATACCTACCTACCTANTGTGTGTGTGTGTGTGTGTGTGTGTGTGTGTGTGTGTGTGTGTGTGTGTCTGTGTATCTATATTAAAGTTACCATTCAAATGGGACTGGCGACCGAAACGAAGTTTTTTTCGTTAATGGGCTAAATAATTTTAACCCATTAGCTACTGGGTAAATGGATTGCTCTAGATCAAACTTGGTATATAATATAAGAATAAGAACGTATTTTGATAAAATTACAGGGCTTTGAACCCTGGGCTCCATTTTTCGGGATCACAGGCAAAATTTATTTCTTCTGTAGACTTTAAAAAATGTATTCCTTATTAGAATTGACATTATTGTGACACATATTGACACTTATCTTCCCCTTGATTTAGATTTAGATTGAAGTCTGCAGGGTTCTGAGCCCCACATCTAGCAACGATTTGACCCGGTGTCCCTAATGTCTTTTTGTTTATCTTTTTTTTACGCTTTATAAATATTTTATTGAACCTGTCGCAGTGATAGTGTGGGAGAGAAGGTTTTGATTACAATGCCAATATATTACTTTAAATTATCACTCATTCGGGGCCGGGTGCCCTAAACGTCGACCTTTAACTTATTTAAGCTATTTACATATTTTCAAAAAATCAACCAATCGCCCTGAAACTCTGTGCCGTTGTTTGAAACACTTCCGGGAAGATTTCTGGAATAATTTTCCTTTCTATTACCACTCATTGTTTTCTTTGAATTTTCTTTCTTCTGAAATCGTTGCAACGCGCGACGTGTCAGCTAGTATATTATAATAATAATTGCATCCCTATAGCTCAAATTGCCGAGTCTTCAATGTTTCACATGAGTTGTCTTCCATAACACACAGTTTCCATTTTGCTTTCATGCATTCTAATTTTTATGGTGGCAATCTACAATTTCACGTCGCTGGGGTTTTTTATAGGTTGAGTTTTTATGTTATATCGTTGTTACAGTCCTATAGGATCCTCCGCATGGCCTCGGATGTTTTAACATGTGACGAGCAGACCTGACAAATACATAGACAATGCTCTCACCTGCCAAATATGGCCCACGTCTCCGCCTCCCCCCTCCACACCTCGCCCTACCCTAGACACGGATGACTGCTCTATATCACATGACATACAACTTTGTATGTCATCGGTTAGGTTACAAACCTATTCGCCCATTGGTTTCCCTGGCAAGGCATGCGACAATTAACGATAGTGTCTGGGTTATTGCCCATGTGCAGTCATTTGAACGCAACCGCTAAAAAAATATCAGTGAGTTTCAGATCTTTCACTGGAAGAAAAAGTGACACCCCCCCACACACACACTCCTCAATCCCAAAACTTATTTATGTATGTTATTAAAAAGTCACCATCACATCCAGCCAAGCGTTCCGTTGCTTGCGCCGGTCATATTTCCCTCCCATGCGCCGTTCATATTTCCCTCCCATGCGCCACCTGGCAAGCCACCTCCCAGAAGTCAAGTCCTAGTTTCCAGTTACAGTAATGACGTTCAATATTCTTTCTTTAAGTTTTCTTTCTCCCACTCTCTGAGGCTCCTTCTTCATATCCTCTCTATCTTCATTGCTAATTCCGTCCTTGTCTTTTGCCCTACCCCTTTCTCTCTCCGTGTTCCTCTTTCTCCTTACCCTCTCTGTCTTTCATGTTATGTAACTCGGCGTATGTCTCAGTATTTGACGCTTTCGCGCGTTTTACGAGCACACACCATTAGCGCTAGTTTGTTAAATAACTCCCCACCCGACCCCCAAACACACACACAAACAGCTTGGAAATAACTGTACTTAGGAAATAAAGAAACTTTTGACTTCACCTCATCAAGTTGATGTTACCTTTAGTTACCTTTAGTTACTTTGCTGTCAAAACATTTTTTTTTATTTTCGTGTCAAACTCTGAAACCGAAACTCACCCCCAACTGTCATTATTCAAATGCCTTTTTTGTTGCAAGTGCCTTTCATTTAACTGCAGCTAATGAAATCTTGCACCACAACTTGCGTATAAGTGTACTTGAACAGAGGTTCTCAAAAAATGTTTGAAGTCCAGGAAAACACCAAAAAGGATTAGAAATTTCGCGGACCCCTTGATGCGGCCAGATTTCTAATCTAATTTATGATAACACGTCACAGTGTCTAAGTTGATTGTACCAGAAGTCAACTACTGAGTCTAAGTTGATTGTACCAGAAGTCAACTCTATAAGTTCAACTTGTGGTTGGAGATTAGGGTAGATCATGGCAGTCATGTCACTAGTCACAATGTCACGTGACATTATGTCACTGCTCTCAATGTCACATGACAGTAATATTACTACTGACAGTGTAACAACTCACAATTTCACATGGAAGTAATGTCATTGCTCATAATATCAAATACAGTCATGTACTTATTGACAATGTCACTACTCACAATGTCACATGACAGTAATGTCATTGCTCACAATGCCAAATACAGTCATGTCACTACTGACAATGTCACTACTCCCAATGTCACATGACAGTCATGTCACTACTCACAATGTCACATGACATTCATGTCACTACTCGCAATGTCACATGACAGCCAAAGGGCTAAACTTAAGTACAATTTGATGTACATAGACACGATTGCCAGAAGTGTTGAATATTGAATACACTCAATTGCGCTGCATTTAATGACGTTCTTCGTGTAATAATAAAAAGTACTGGCAGGACATTTAGAGGTGATCTTTACTGCTAAAACATGACAGGATTAATAGATTCTCATGACATCTGTATTACATATTCAAAAGTTAATAACAAATACACTTACACGAAATTATTGCAATGTGGTGGCTCTCTTCTTTCTGCAGAGAAAGTCTATTAAAAAAAAAAAAAAATATATGTTCTTGTAATAAAAGTAACTTCTCTTATCCGCATGGTGGCGCCATCAGAACGGTTAACCCGAAAGACTTTCGTTTTGTGGAAAGTTGTTCAAGTAATTTCTGACCCTTTCGTAGACCCCCTCCCTCCCCCTCCCCCCCCACACACAGCAACTGTCTTCCGACACCCCCCACGACCACATCATGAGAACCTCTATACCAAGGTCCCCACCTTTCAGCTCGTATTTATTCATAGACATACACTCATACACGCACCCACGCGACGAGGCGTATTAATGACATAGCGCACTTAGAGCAGAGGCGTCTCCATCAGGGGAGCCTTGTCTGTCAAAGAAAGATACTATCTTACCGTGTCGTGTTACATTAGCCACACGCTAGTGGTCTATGGTCTAGTTGTGTTGTGAGAGAATGATTCTTATGTGTTCACTTACCCTTGACAACATTTTATTCATTCATATGTGTCATCAAAGGAAACGCCAATCGAAAATAAAATGTGAAAATGACGTCCACAAGTAGTCTCACACTGGCTATTTCCACATTTGTTCTACGTCACGTAGCCTCACACTGGCTATTTCCACATTTGTTCTACGTCACGTAGCCTCACACTGACTATTTGCACATTTGCTCATACGTCACGTAGTCTCACACTGACTATTTGCACATTTGCTCATACGTCACGTAGTCTCACACTGGCTATTTGCCCATTTGCTCATACGTCACGTAGTCTCACACTGGCTATTTGCACGTTTAATCATACGTCAAGTAGCTCACACTGGCTATTTGCACATTTACTCATACGTCAAGTAGCTCACACTGGCTATTTGCACGTTTACTCATACGTCAAGTAGCTCACACTGGCTATTTGCACATTTACTCATACGTCAAGTAGCTCACACTGGCTATTTGCACATTTACTCATACGTTCTTGTGACAGAGAAAATAAAGTCTCTAGTTAAAAATCAAAAACTATAAGCAGATGTCAAACATTATTTAAATGTAAATAGCGAGCAGTTCATTATCTTATCTGATTTCAAATGTATGTTATTCTGTTTAGATCCTTTCCAAGATTCAACCAAAATTTTACTATTCAAATACATTCATAATAAGACAAAAATTCGAATCAAAAACATTTATAGTCTAAAAAATTAAATTAAAATTATGGAAGAAGCAAATAAGTCAAAACATTACTTGAAATTATACCACTGGTTCCCAAACATTTTTGGCCTACCCGCCCACTTTCTAGAAAAATATTACTCAGCGCCCACAGAAGTTGGTTTTGTTGTTGTTGTTTTTTTTTTTTTTTGTTATTTAAAAAATTATTCTAACACATTGGTGGGCAAACTATGGTTCGCGGGCCGCGATCTTATGTCATGTAAATTTTCTTTGTTTTTAACGATTTTTTGATATATTTTAACATTTCTATCCCGATTATTTAATTTGACTCGGGTGATATATAATCGGTTTTATGGCGCCAGAGTCATTGAGTGATCATTGGCCAGGAATTGTTAACATATAAACTACATCGCAGCTTAACTAAAATTGGCTTTTCAGACTTTTCTTAACAATTTACACTTGGAACAGGTCAAAATTGTAATAAAATGAAAATAGACGTTTTTTAAATAATGAGTGCTGCCAAAAAGTAATAATTAATTTTTTTTTTAAATGAAGGCCGAACGTCTGCTAAATAAGTGGAGCAAATCAGACATTTGGCTGTGCCGTGCCAGTGTGGGCATCTTTAAGGTGTACAAATAAAAAAAGACACCACCAAACATAATATTTAGATTTCGGGCCCAATTTAACGAACTTAGTGAGAAAAAGTAGTCTGGAGTTGGTTAATAATTTAAAGAAGCAGCAAAATGTTTTCACCAAACAGTCTTTAATACAAGATGCTGCAACCGAAGCCAGTTTGGTGCTGTCCTATAAGATCGTAAAATGGAACAAGCCTTTTTTCTAACAGCGAGTTCATCAAGGAATGCTTATCAGATGCAGCAAACATTATCATTCATTATGTGTCCAGGACAGAAAATAAAATTGGATAGTAACAAAGAGAACTGTAGTCAGGCGTGTTGAAAAAATGAGTGACAATTTGAGACACCAACTTTGAGATGCAATCAAAGTCTTTGTGGTAATTTTCTTGCTTTGGACGAAAGTACCAATTTACAGGAACAGCACAATTGTTGGTATTTATACGAGAAATAAACACTAGTTTCGAGGTTAACATTATGGAAAAGTTGAACGTCAAATTTCAGGGCATTAACTTGTTTACACATGAAATATATGGGCATGTTAAATCATTTCATGAAAAAAACACTACTTATTCTTCAGGAAAGCAGGTGAAAACAGTTTTTGCCATTTCCATTTTTTCCAACAGAAAACCATTTTAGTGAAATGGCTGAAAAGTACAAAGCTCAGTTTGATGCATTGGCAATGGAATTCTGAAGGAAGTTCCAAGATACCAAGAACCTGGAACCACTCTTCAATAACCTCAATTCACCCCAGAGGATATGCAGTTAGAACTGTTTGATCCGAAGGAGAAGTTCTATTTGCTTTCGGTTTCTTCTTTTTTTTTTTTTTTTGGTTGTTTCTTAATAAATTGGTTACCGCACTGAAGCCACTTTCCACTAATTATGATGAAGGAAACCAGGAAAAAAGTAGTCAAGAACTTTAAAATTACAGCCCATATTTCATGATAAGCCTTAGGGATCTCCATATCAAGCCAGAGTTTTTGGTAGCCACTTTTCAATTTAAACATAAATTCCTCATTTGTTGTTGTTCCTTCCATCACTTCTTCTTGTGATCGCCGATATTATTCTGTGTTTGCACTTCAGAAAGGATAAAAAATCCAATATTATAAGTTCATTGCTCAAAATATCATCAAATCGTTGATTAAAATCTAAATGGAGAGCATCCAAGTGCTGACAATAAGAAACTATGACGTCATCATTTTTTTCCTTCTCCTAACAAAATGGGGAACAGACTGAATGCCCCTCATTACATATTTCCTTTGTTACAAATGCAGAATAAAAGATTTGTTGTTATAAAATTCGGTTCATCACCGTGAATGGAAAGATTTGAAAGAGTTGAATAGCTTATAAAACCAATCTAAACAGCCACCATTTGACAGCCAGCGAACTTCTGCATGAAGCAACAAACCATTAAATTCTTTTTAATTTTCAATTCAAAGCTGTTAAAATAATTCAATGATTTCCTTCTGATTCTTTTGATAGCTTTGGTTACATACTGTAATGAATTATGCAGGCGTGCACTCAAATTTGTGGCTACTAGATGTTGACGATGGATGATAATATGTACTGTGATTGCATTCACTGCCTTTCAAACAAAATATGCAAAAACTCCCCTGTAGAGCCCTACCATCGCTGGAACACCGTCTGTGGCTACTGATAAAATATTCCTTATATTTATTATGTTTTCTTTAAAAAAACTTAACCTATGCATGAAATATTGATTCTTCTTTGGAATTAGTTTGCAAATATAATTTAGCAAATAAATAATTCTTGGAAAATGTGTTCTCTCTTTGTCAACAGCACGTATGCTAAAAGTAATGCTTCATTTCCTGTCAAAGTTGACTCATCAAGTTGAATAGAAATAGAAAACAGAGATGTTTTTAGATAGCCACACAATGAATCTTCGACATCAATTCTTACATGCACTGTAGACTATATTGATAAACAAAAGTTGCTTGACAATGTCAGCTGCTGTCTTGTACTGTACGCATTATTTTACTTAGAGTTTGTATACGTTGTTGTTCACCACTAGGGCTGTCAATATTGTTGAAAAATGCTGTCCAAAATTTGAACGGGTACCCGGGTTACCCGTTCGAAATGCCTCAAAATTTTCGTCATTATGCCCCCTATTACTACATTAGCCTTTTACTGCTTTGTTTATTGTTGAAATGCAAATTTTGATGTCATGAGTCAACGATTGTAAAATGATGACATTGAAATACTACTGTAGTACAGTGGTGTAAAAACAGTGAGCAAAGGGGTGCTAAGGTTTTTTTGAGCGGGGGGGGGGGGGGGGGTATGCTAATCGTATGATGACATGGCGGGTTATTTCTAGGTCATAGCTGTAGCTGACAACTGTTTTAATTAACTAAACTTTCAGTAATTGCCACTACTTAGTGGACATATCCCCCAGTATTTATTTTTGTAATACAGTAACGTTATTCAATGAATCAAATATGTTTTAATACATTTTTAAAAAATAAAAAAACTACCCCCACCCCAAAGAATATAGCGGTTGTTTATTTCTTTTAAAGTATGGTGGGGATAGGATTGGAGACATATGTTAGTGGGGGGGGGGGTAGATAAAATAAATTGGCGCGTCTCAATCGGTAACAAAGTAGAGCGGCGTATTTCAAAGCCAAGGTCATTTCTAGCCATTCCTAATTATCACTCTTGTGTCCTATTTTGTGTCATACTGAAAGGACAGACCCACACCCACCGTGTATTTTTGTGAAAATCATTCGATGATTGAAATATTTTTTTTAAAGTATTTGGTGGAGATAGAAGTGGAGACACGTGTGTGTCGGTGTGTGTGTCGGTGGGGGGGGGGGGTTATTAGATATACAACATTTGCTGGCTCAATCAGTATCAACGATAAGCGGCGTATTTCAAAGCCAAGGTCATTCCTAGCCTTTCCTAGTTAATAGTAGTTATGGGCGTTGGGTTCTATTTTCCTTACTTGAACAATTTAAAGAACTAAAACCTTTTTTTGTTTTAAATGATTTTTGTTTCATGTTCCTGGTAAATATTTATATATATATATTAGGGGTGCGGAAATTACCGATTAATTTCTCGATTAATTGGTAATATATTTTATCGATTAAAATTATTTTAATCGATAAAATAGTGATTAAATTTAATCAAATTTTTATTTTAAAAATTTTGATTTAGTAATAAATAATTAATTATATTTGTTTGTTTGTTTGGTGTTTTTTTGAGTTTGTTTTTTTACGTACAAACTTCTCTGTTAAAAAATGTTAGAAAGTGTGAACTTTAAAATAACCTGTTTTAAAATGATATTTTAAAAAACACCATTGTTTTAAATTATTTAACAGTAACAAAATTTAAATTCCTGGACATTATATTGAACTACTTATTTTTAAATATATCTCCTACCAATATTGTTTCTATTAAATTAAATACTTCAGTTATGGGCATTTTAAAAATGCCATAAAATGGCACAAAATGTGAAGGAAAACAAACTATTGAAAAGGTGATTATGAGGTCTTAGAAAAAAAATCATAACTTTTGAACCACTTCGGATAAAAAGATGATTTTTATCTTTTTGTTAATCACCAAACAATTTCTATAAGGCTGTATTACTTTTATATTTTAAATTTAATTAGAAATTTTAATTCAAGTGCCTAAACTTTAATACCTTATTTAACTTATTTTCATTGTTAACAATGTTTTAAAAATAACTTAATAAAAATATCAATTGCCTGTGTTTATTACTTCCTTTGAAATTTTCTGTTTAATGACGTCACAAATCTTTATTTCTAGCCTTAACAAAACTATCGATTAATTAATCGGTAATTTTTCAAAAGTTAACGATTAAATTTAATTTAATCGATAACAGCCCTA
>MUZC01000763.1:93930-111120 GCA_002072015.1 Radix auricularia | reverse complement strand
TTTTATTTCCCTTTAACACGTATATCTCTTTAAGCATTTTCATTTTAATATGCATTTCACCGTATTTATTTCAAACGAAAGGCTTTAATTTGATAAATTATTTACGAGCCGAAATTTGAACACAGAAGGGCCACAGTTAAAACACTGGTAGTAGAGATATTGCCGTAACATTTTCACGGGTACCCGGGCGCCATTTTACTACCCGGGTAATTGCTCGGCAATGGGTACCCGGGTCCCGGGTACCCGTTGACAGGCTTATTCACCACTGGTGTAAGGTTTTCCAGATTTGGCAATCATTTAACGAAATGTTGTCAGAAGCTTGCAATCAATCGCCATATTGAGTGGTTGCTGTTGAAAAGAGTTTTGTCAATTGTAGTTGGTTAATAATTTTTTATTTTATTTTTTGAAAATATAATAAAACCTTAATTATCATCGTTATTTTTTGTCAAATGTTCTTTTAGTCTGAATGGGCGCAATAGCTTATATCTAATACAGTTATTCACGCCCCCTTACAGTTATTCACCGCCCCTTACAGTTATTCACCGCCCCTTACAGTTATTCACCGCCCCTTACAGTTATTCACCGCCCCTTACAGTTATTCACACCCCCTTCCGAAATAGACATGTTACTTTCACCCCTCCCCCGGATCGCTTCAGCGCCAATGAGGGGGTGGTAGCGCCCACTTTGGGAATCACTGATTAATTCGGAGACGTTTGACTTCTGATCTTACTACGAAAGATCCTAAAATAATGTTCCGAAGAATGACCAGTTGTGTGTTATTGGTAGGTGGTTTTTACATGTTAAAACTTCTATCATATCTAGTCAATCTATTTTCCTCGAGATATTCATGACCCGTTCACTCAGACGACTCCCCACCCTTCACACCACCAAATATTCTATTAGTAGGCTCTCTTCCCCTTTCATCTTGGTGGCTCTGACGTCAGTCTTCAGAAAGTACCCTGATATGAGTTGGCATTTGTGACATCATTTTGTCCAGCACTGCCAGAGATCTCGGCGTCTAGATCTGAAGAAAACTCTCGGTGATCTCCCACATTGGTTCTGTGTTGTAAGCTCGAGCTCGTTTGTTTTTATTCATCTTCGTCCCCTGGGTCAGTTGCGTCCTCAACCGTATAAGAGAAAAGCAAACACCGTAGCATTTTTATTCATATAATCGAATCTGGATTAATGCAATGGTATTCTGTGGGATACATCTCAAAACTTACAGCAGGGACTCCAGAAAGTACAAAAACGCTGCCGTGGGGATTGAAGTGAGGATGAGAAAGTCAGGTCACAATAAACGGCACTTAGGGATCTACACTGACTTCCTGTAAGTCAGGTCACAATAAACGGCACTTAGGGATCTACACTGACTTCCTGTAAGTCAGGTCACAATAAACGGCACTTAGGGATCTACACTGACTTCCTGTAAGTCAGGCCATATTAAACGGCACTTAGGGATCTACACTGACTTCCTGTAAGTCAGGTCACAATAAACGGCACTTAGGGATCTACACTGACTTCTGACTTCCTGTAAGTCAGGTCACAATAAACGGCACTTAGGGATCTACACTGACTTCCTGTAAGTCAGGTCACAATAAACCGGCACTTAGGGATCTACACTGACTTCCTGTAAGTCAGGTCACAATAAACGGCACTTAGGGATCTACACTGACTTCCTGTAAGTCAGGCCACATTAAACGGCACTTAGGGATCTACACTGACTTCCTGTAAGTCAGGTCACAATAAACCGGCACTTTGGGATCTACACTGACTTCCTGTAAGTCAGGTCACAATAAACGGCACTTAGGGATCTACACTGACTTCCTGAAAGTCAGGCCATATTAAACGGCACTTAGGGATCTACACTGACTTCCTGTAAGTCAGGTCACATTAAACGGCACTTAGGGATCTACACTGACTTCCTGTGGGTGAGCTAATAGACCACCAAATTCTGTCACTAACTTATCGCTGTACGGACGGTTCAGCGCCGCAGTAATTGAAGGAATTAACATCGGAACATGTGTCTATCTCCAGAGGCGTCACTAGGGTTGGTGTCATCCGGGATGGCCCCCTCACCCCCTAGTGACGCCACTGTCTATCTCTATAGGTTATTTTGGTTAAATCTGTTTTGAATAAAAGAAATATCGTGTACAGAATTGAATAAATGAATTACAAAGACCTTAAATGACTCTTTAATTTGCACGTTGTCAGTGATTTAAATGTATTGGTATCAGTGGCGTAGCGAATGGGGGGCAAATGCCCCGGGCGGCACTTTGCCAGGGGCGGCAAATCCCTGGTCGTTAATTAGTGTCTAAGAAAAAAATTATAAGAAAGTTGAGCTTTTTATCGAAATAAGAGAAAATAAATAAGAAATTAGTTACAGAAATAAATGATCTATCTTAAGGCATGTGAACTTTTCAAAAGTCAAAACTTCAAACTCCTTATTGGATATAAATTCTTCTGATACTAATGTTACTGTCCTGAAAAGAACTCAATTAGTATGATAATGTAAAACTGAAGTAGTGGTAGCTTAAATGATTCTTAAAATTTGACAGCAGCTCCTGTTGTAAAATCAAAACTTATTGTACATGAAACATGAGCCAAGCTCAGGGCGGCACATTGTGTGTAAAAAGGGAGGGGGCGGCTAATTCCTCATTAATTAGCTTCAAAAAGGACAGGCGTTAAAATAAAGTTTATTAAAATAAAATAAAAGCAAAGATTTAAAAAAAAAATCAAAGAAATAAAGGAACTATATTATATAAGTTAACTATATTATATACTTAAACATTTCAAATGCCAAAACTTCAAACTCCCATAAAAGGAACGAATATAACAATATGGTTCTGGTATAATTAATTGATTCAAGTTTGATTTGAACTTAAACTTAAATATACTACTGGAAAAATTTGTTGGCGTACTTATACTTACACGGTTTATTCTAACAAAAAATATTATTTTTATTTTAATGTCATTTGATTTCAAGGATCAAAACAACAACAACAACAACAACAACCAAATAATAATAAAAAAAAAAAAAAAAAAAAAAAAAAAAAATTGTTTAGTTAATGAAATTAAATTTTGCACGCGTATATCCAAACCTAGCCACCCAAGAACAAGTGCTCAACTTTACAAAGTTGTTATTTTAATTTGAAAGCATCAAAAATCGGATAAAAAGAATTGACAAGAACAACAATATGATGTGAACGAAAAAAAAAAGTGGCAGGACGTTTTTGTTACAATTTTTTTAAAAAACATTTTTATTGCCTTGCAAAAGAAAATTTGTTGTTGTTTTTTTCGGTCAAAGACAATACTATTGAAAATAACGGCAATATTTGCTTGCCAAATACGATCGAGCAATCCCAAAACATTGTTTGAAAAAAATGGTTTTAAAAAGTGTCAACTAAAATGCAAACTGATCTCACAGCAATTTTAAGAGATATCGATCGCCAAAAATAATACTTTTTCAGGAATAAGATACCCCATATTGTTCTTTTGTATTCGATAGGTCTTCATATATTTCACATAATCACCAAACAAGTCCAGTTATTAGAAATGTAGGCATCGTAGAATCTTTAAGATATTTCATTGAAATAAAATAAGTGAATCTGCTTACACTTCTGAAATGATTTTTAATAAATGCCTTTCTTAAAATAATTGATTGCAGGGGATCATTATGTGAAAATACTTCTTCTTCATGGTTGGAAAGTATACAGGCGTTTAAGAAAGACGCAATAACATAAACTCTCAATGTCAAGTCCTGCTCAAATAGTTAATTAAATCTATTCTATTTACATGATAATTCAACTGAAACAAATTATCTATTTAAGTACTCTAGAAGGTTGTTACACATTCTTATTCATGACCATAACCGTTTGGAATGTCTACTTACTTAACAATACAGAAAACAAAATAGTGAATATACCATAGAGCCATATCAAGATTATTTTGAAAGCTATAGAAAAACTGACACAGAGAAAAAGCTCATCAGACCAACAGACCAACTTTGCTAGTCACAATAAAAAAATTTTTATTTTCGAATCTATGTAAAAGATGCACGAATTAATTTATAAATGTATAGTGCTAGAAAAAAATGCTAAGCAGAAGATGCTCACAGAGAAATTTATGGGATACTTTAAGGATAATTTGAAAATTGATACAATTTTATGTGGAGGCCCAATCCTTTAAATCGAATCTTCACGTCAAAGTACCAGACAGCAAATTTTTGGTGAACCAAAATATGTATCGAAGTTATTTAGAAAAAGAGTTGAGAAGAAAGTTCTATTATTCATAAGATGAGATTACTGTAGAAATTCATGTGAGATTTTGGCAGGTATGTAGAATTGAGTAAACTTGTACAATTTTCGTACAACAGGCGATCTGCTGGACTTTGAAATGTTGCCTTTAAATAAGTATTCAAATGACATTCTCTAGCAAAGACTACTTTACCCCACAGGTAAAAAAAAAAAAAAGAATTAATGTATAGAAGACAACTTGATTTATAAGTTTATTAAGATATTAAGGCTCCAAGTTACCGTTTTTAAATTAATAGAAATAATTTGAACATTGCTTACAGTAGTCTTAAGTAATGCAAGGTCTTAAAATAGCTAAAATTAAGTTAATTAAAAATTAATTAGATTCTACAAGCAATACCGATTACGCCAACATTTTCTAATCTATAAATATTTCAATTTTGGCTTTTGAGGATGGCAAGGCTGAAAACATTGATACACGAAAGATGGTGCAATCAGGAAAAACAGAACATTTTAATTTTATTGAAGAAATAAAGCTTTTCTTTTTATCTCTATTACAGTGTCATTATTACTTTCCAATAAAAACTATCTTTACTTTACAGCGTTAACATTTTTTTTCGGCCCGGGGGGGGGGGGGCAAATTTTGGTTCTGCCCCGGGCGGCACTTACCCACGCTACGCCGCTGATTGGTATCAAGGAACATGTTCCCTTTGAGCTGCTCAGATATCTGACCAACGCCACGCAGCAGTTAAGATTTACCGCGCATCAAATTTTGTAAACTATTTCACCGAAATGGCTGCTGTGCAACTTTGCACACGAGTTTTTTTTTTTTTTACTTTGCACAAGGACCAATGTACCTTAGTGGGAACATTAATCAAACATACATGACAGTTATTTATAACTTATAACCTAGTGGTATCAAAGATATATTCCAGTGATGTATACCCTATCTTGTCAGGCCTACCTGTGAGTAGTTTATAATGTTGTGAGGCCAATGTCTTGCGGTGCCCACACGGAGCTCATATTGCTGTTATCTTGGGAGCCGTGACCCAGGTGTTGTCTTTAATGAATGGTGTAAGGTGTCAGGGAGAGTGGAGGACCGGGTGCCGTTAAATGACAGGGATTAGGGCGTGCAATATGTTGCTAGACTTGAGAACGAATTTAAAAGCATTTTTGAACTAACCCGCCACCCTATTTCCACTCAGCATTTAAAAAAAAAAAAAAACTCCTACCGCTAATGTATCATTACTTTTTAAAAATAATTAAAAAGCATTAAAATAAAAATAATTTTTAAAAAAAAATGCCTGTTTCAAAACTTTACAATAAGACTCCTTTGGTGGAGGAAGATAAATATTAACTGTAACAAAATTAACTTATATAAATCGATACAATTATATGTACAAAATATGCCAGTTAATTATTAATTTAGAAATGCGATAACATAAAGGAATTAACCAGAAATTTAAGTTACCATATCATTTTTCATGTATCTGTTTCTTTTTTTTTTTTTTTAAAGGCATAGTTTTAGTATATTTTTAACTTACATTGTTTTGTTTGTTTTAGGGGAAAAGAAAATTTACGCATAATTTTTTTAAAATATGGCACAAAATTAAGTGAGACAAAGCTTTGTGTATTCGTCTGTGACAATTCCAAAATAACACATTTATAACAAGATTCATTCAGTCTTGGAAACATCCAGAAGTTTAATTATAATGTGCAGTTAAATATCCCATTGGTTACAGAAAACCTCAATTCCCCAACCACCTCCGTACACAGCCCCCAACCACCTCCGTACACAGCCCCCAACCACCTCCGTACACAGCCCCCAACCACCGCCGTACACAGCCCCCTCCCCAACCAAAGCACCAGCCCGACATTGTAAATGTTTTGTCCAAAGTCAACACCACGGAGGAGAAAGTTTCTAAAGATAATCCGACCCGTTAAGCCTTAATTAGAATAATCCTAATCTGGGCGTGGCCATCGCAACCTGTCTCGTTTGGAGCGGCACGTGCATAATTCTCGTGCTGGTGACAGACGCCATACGTCATCACTTAATATGATAATAATACTCCAGGAACCACCCTTTTCCGTTGTCATGGATACCAGCTATTTTGGTGCGCAACAGTGGTGTCGAGTGTCTCGCATCAGTTGTGTTCATGTGACACGAGTTTTCTCCCTTGAGGTAAAGATGGTAATTTGGGACAGGCCTTGTTTCAGGATGTCCTATACGGCGTACGGTCCACCACTCTTCTTGGCATGTTCATCAATCATTGCATTTGGGATCAAAAGGGGCGTTTACGCTGGGGGATTGGTGGGGTAGTGTAGCCACTTCACATCTGAGTTTAGAGACCCGCCAATACTTCTCCGAGATGGGTATTTAATGTCTCCAGGTGACGAACTTTCATAATTTTGATAAATAAGAAAAAAAAAAAAACTAACTCTAACTATCGTAGATAAAAACACTAACCTTAACTCTAACTATCCTACATGAGGGCACTAACCTTAACTCTAACTATCGTTCTGAATTCTTGGAGTGTGCGGGCACTAACCTTACCTACCCTACTTAATTCTTGGAGTGTGAGGGCACTAACCTTACCTACCCTACTTAATTCTTGGAGTGTGCGGGCACTAACCTTACCTACCCTACTTAATTCTTGGAGTGTGAGGGCACTAACCTTACCTACCCTTCTTAATTCTTGGAGTGTGCGGGCACTAACCTTACCTACCCTACTTAATTCTTGGAGTGTGAGGGCACTAACCTTACCTACCCTACTTAATTCTTGGAGTGTGAGGGCACTAACCTTAACTCTAACTATCCTACTTAATTCTTGGAGTGTGAGGGCACTAACCTTAACTCTAACTATCCTACTTAATTCTTGGAGTGTGAGGGCACTAACCTTACCTACCCTACTTAATTCTTGGAGTGTGAGTGCACTAACCTTAGCTATCCTACATGAGGGCACTAACCCCACCATTAGTTACACCTCTGGATGAGCATGTTTCCTTGTCCATTAAAAATAAACACGCCATTTGTTTCTCCAGGATACCAGTTGGGACAAATCTAGGAAATATAACGACTCTGTCAAGCTATAGCCATCGTTCTCCTGCAATCAAAGGTTTACCTATAATTTATAACTCGGCCTATGGCCAAAATATAACATGGCTCCTTAATTTATCAGACAGAATGACATTCTTCTTGTTCAAGTCAACATCCCATTAAGGTTTCAAATGAATGTTTTATTCCCAAAGAGATGTTTATTACAACCGAATGGATGGTGGGGTGGGGCGGTGCACGTGTCCGCATGACGTCACTGTTTGACACACAACAGTTGATTCCTTGTTAATGTTGACTAAGAGATGTGGATATTTTGTGAGTGGGGAAAATTGGGACTGACCAGTAGCGGCAGTGGCGTCGCTAGGGGGTGCGGGCCGCCCCGGGTGACACCATCAGGGGGTGACACCAGACTGTAAAATTCTATAAATTACCGTTGTTTGGCACTGAAAAACTCGGAGGAGTTCTATGAGTTAAATCGAGAGGGGGTGACACCATGAGCTACCGCCCCGGGTGACACCAACACTAGTGACACCTCTGAGTAGCGGTACTGTGGTCTAAGTCTAGGGGTGTTGTCAATCAATGGAGGTGGTCTAAGTCTAGGGGTGTTGTTCAATCAATGGAGGTGGTCTAATGAATAAGTTCATGGGTTAAAGTTGCAAATTCCAGGAAGCCATCTAACAAGTAGTACCTGTTTATGTTTACAAATTCCAGCCTAATGTTATCTGACAGGAGAGGTAAGCACAGCTGAGGTATTGAGTTTTTTCTTTAGTCTAACTGTTCTGTATTCCTTTAGTACAATAAATTGATAATTTGTGCCCATGGGGTTTAAAAGAGAATAAGTTTTCAAACTGGCACAGGGCTACTTCTAAGCCAGCAGCCCTATAAATGTTGGCACAGGGCTAATTCTAAGCCAGCAGCCCTATAAATGTTGGCACAGGGCTTATTCTAAGCCAGCAAACCTATAAATGTTGGCACAGGGCTAATTCTAAGCCAGCAGCCCTATAAATGTTGGCACAGGGCTAATTCTAAGCCAGCAGCCCTATAAATGTTGCCACAGGGCTAATTCTAAGCCAGGAAACCTATAAATGTTGCCACAGAGCTAATTCTAAGCCAGCAAACCTATAAATGTTGGCACAGGGCTAATTCTAAGCCAGGAAACCTATAAATGTTATCATAGCGCTAATTCTAAGCCAGCAGCCCTATAAATGTTGGCACAGGGCTAATTCTAAGCCAGCAAACCTATTAATGTTAGTGGGACGTGGTGGTCCAGAGGTAGCGCTCTCGACTGTCATACCGATGGTCACGAGTTCGAATCCACACGAAAGTGAGGATTTGTTCTCGGGGCCTGAGGAGTCCCCGAGTCACCCAGCTCCGAATGGGTACCTAACTAGACAATAGTTAGGCGGCTGGGGTAATGCGTGGAACCCCTATAGCCGTGGCCTGTGACCGCTGCATCACTTGCCAACAGATCATCTCTCATGGTCTGTGGACGCAATTATCTTCTGCATAGAAGGAGCGTCTGTATATCTAAGATAATGTTGGCACAGGGCTAATTCTAAGCCAGGAAACCTATAAATGTTGGCACAGGGCTAATTCTAAGCCAGGAAACCTATAAATGTTGGCACAGGGCTAATTCTAAGCCAGGAAACCTATAAATGTTGTCATAGGGCTAATTCTAAGCCAGGAAACCTATAAATGTTGGCACATGGCTAATTCTAAGCCAGCAAACCTATAAATGTTGTCATAGGGCTAATTCTAAGCCAGGAAACCTATAAATGTTGTCATAGGGCTAATTCTAAGCCAGCAAACCTATAAATGTTGGCACATGGCTAATTCTAAACCAGGAAACCTATAAATGTTATCACAGGGCTAATTCTAAGCCAGCAGCCCTATTTGTGGAACATTGTAGCAAAAACTTGTTTAAACTTACAATAGTTTTAAACCCCGGACAACATCTAAACTTCACAAATAAACATCTGCTGGAGAAAGATTTTCAGGATTATAAGTGAAATGTTGCCGGATTTGTAAAAATGGCCAGATTCTGGATTAGCCGGAGCCAAGTAAAAAAGGCTGGATTCTGGATTTGCCGGAGCTGAAATTCGGTATACTCTAACAAACAACAGACGAAATTGAAGAGCAAAGAGCTGTGTGATGAAAATTCTATCATTGTCATGTCCACAAGTCATGTGAGTTAATGTTTAAATTATTTCTAATGATGATCAATGAAATAGAAGACTGTATCAGTTGAAATGTTAACAACATATTTTATGTAACATTTTAATCATTTGATTTGGACAGCAACTATATGGTATCTTAGTCATGTACAGACAAGAAAGGATTTAATGAACCAGGGGCAATAACTCATCAAACTACAGGATAAAAAAGTTGTTGCAATTTTTTTAAGGGTTGCAAATTTTTAAAAAGATATTTTTTTTATCCACACATATTATAAATCCAAGCTATGTTACTTTGAAGATTTGTAAAACAGTTTCAATAATATATTTGTAACATACAATATAAAGAAACTATGTTAATAGAAATCTGCCAAGAAATAAAATGACAGTCTTGAAGGGACAAATGACTGAAAATAGCAGTCAAAGATTCTCTGCTCTACTAATGTGAGCTCAGACTTAAAACTTGACTACATATTTAACAATAGCTTCCAATTATACAATCTGATAAATTTTAAAAAAACAACCATTGCATCTTCAAGTAAATTTACAACAATTTTAGGCTTTTGAAAAATCTATGTAAAACGACTTACTAATAAAGGGAAGTAACTTAAATATTTAACATATAACCAAATTATAAATATTAATCATGTGGGTTTTAAACTGTTGAATAAAATCCTATTTTCTCATTCTTTTTTTGCTGATTATCTGTTCAGTGAAATGTAAAAAAATAATTCTTTTTTCATATTCACCATTCACTCAAAGTGATTTGAGGGAAATTTAAAATCAAATAATTTTTTTTTTAAACTTAAGAAATTTTGCCTTGGATAAAAAAAAATATTCTATAATTTATGAAATTTCTACAACAATCTATTACAAAAATAATCATGTTTGCTTTAGCCTAGCTGAGACATACCATTTTAAAAAAATTTAAAATGAACGTCAAATAAAGATGCAAGTCCAATTTATGTACGGGTTGATCATACAAAAAAAACAACATTAGCAATTACAAAAGATATCCATAAAATTATTAGGTACTTGAAATTCATTCACATTTATAAAACATGTCAACCATAAAGCTAGTGATGCATCACTGGATTTAATAGACTGTAACTTAATTCATTCACATTTACAAAGCATGTCAACCATACAGCTAGTGATACATCACTAGATTTAATAGACTCAGAGTTGTCTGATCTTGTCCAGGTGTTCCATAAAGTGAGACTTGCTGACCAGGGCAGGGTCTTCCTTCTCTTGATCATCATGAACTTTGACCCCTTCATCCCAGTGCCACTGGAGCATGGTGGCCTTGCAATCTCTGAATCAAGTGGACATGAATATTGAATAGTTGAACAACTCAGCAAAACTTACAATTGTTTTTAACAAAAAGGAATTGTATTTATACTAAAAGTAGACATACAATACTGCCTTAAACATTGAACATCTATCTGAATGAAACAATGAACCTATTATAAATGTCTGTCTTGTAACAACAGGAATTACTGACACGTTTAAGAATTAAAAAACACAATTTTTTTGATAACAGTTAAAGTCAGAACATAAAACAAACACAATTTTGTTGATAACAGTTAAAGTCAGAACATAAAACAAACACAATTTTGTTGATAACAGTTAAAGTCAGAACATAAAACAAACAAATTTTGTTGATAACAGTTAAAGTCAGGACATACAACAAACACAATTTTGTTGATAACAGTTAAAGTCAGGACATAAAACAAACACAATTTTGTTGATAACAGTTAAAGTCAGAACATAAAACAAACACAATTTTGTTGATAACAGTTAAAGTCAGAACATAAAACAAACACAATTTTGTTGATAACAGTTAAAGCCAGAACATAAAACAAACACAATTTTGTTGATAACAGTTAAAGTCAGGACATAAAACAAACACAATTTTGTTGATAACAGTTAAAGTCAGGACATACAACAAACACAATTTTTAACAACAAACTAATTTTCTGGGCCTGTAACTGTAACCCACAAGTATAAGAAAAGATACACCAAGCATCAAATTACATACATATAAACTATTGGAGTCTCTGAACTAAACAACTGGTGAGTAATATGTTCATTTAAATAAATGTAAATAATGGGAGTCCTTGGGTGCTGGTACCGACTTACACTGTTTTGTAGTTACAATTGCGCCCCATAAAAATACAAAAAATAATATTACTCGTCATTCCATCTTTTTTAAAAATTAATATTTACTTTCATTCATGTGGTAAGTAATAATTTTCTCGTTTTTTAATATTTAAAATTTTACTACCTGTTACCTTTTTATGGCACTGTACGCACAGTACTTTACAGAATATTTTAATATGGGTTCCAAGTTAAATTGAAATTTGGTTTACGACGCTTCTTAACAGATCAAGGTCATAACCCCTGTATAGTAAAATATGTTATAGGTCAGGGTGTCAGTTTTGTGTGTGATGATAAACAGAGGTGGGGAGGGGAGGTTGGTTGTCAGTGTGGTAGTTGTAAATGGCTGTTATAGAACTATTAAGAGCAGCACCTGAATGGTTGGTTGTGAGTGGGGTAGTTGTATGTGGCTGTTATGGAACTATTGAGAGCAGCACCTGAATGGTTGGTTGTGAGTGGGGTAGTTGTATGTGGCTGTATAAGAGCAGCACCTGAATGGCTGGTTGTGAGTGGGGTAGTTGTATGTGGCTGTATAAGAGCAGCACCTGAATGCATGTTTAATTAAGTAATTTTGGTAGATGGCAGGTTCACATATTGTCACTTCTACAGTTGGGGGTGTTATTTCCTGTAATGGTGATATATAAAAGACGTCTATTGTCTGTAAGAACCAAATTCTGACACGAGCGTCTAAGACAAGAATAAGGTCAAGGCTTGACCAACCTGACTGTAGCCCTGGACTCTGGAGGACATTCATAGACAGACTTGTTGGTGTTGATGTTGTACCAGTAGAGGTGGCCGGTGGATTTACTGCGACACCTGCTCCATGGCTCTGGAACAGAGATGACCATCATTTAAATGTGGACACTGAACTAAGCATGCTAACAATGGAACAGAGATGACCAGATGACCATCATTTAAATGTGGACACTGAACTAAGCATGCTAACAATGGAACAGAGATGACCATCATTTAAATGTGGACACTGAACAACACATGCAAGCAATGACAAATAAATAAAGTGACCAGTTCACTTATAATTGGGGCTAAAGTCATTGCTTTGGATTATCTTATCTTATCTTAGATATACAGACGCTCCTTCTATGCAGAAGATAATTGCGTCCACAGACCATGAGAGATGATCTGTTGGCAAGTGATGCAGCGGTCACGGGCCACGGCTATAGGGGTTCCACGCATTACCCCAGCCGCCTAACTATTGTCTAGTTAGGTACCCATTCGGAGCTGGGTGACTCGGGGGCTCCTCAGGCCGCGAGAACAAATCCTCACCTTCGTGTGGATTCGAACCCGTGACCATCGGTCTGACAGTCGAGAGCGCTACCTCTCGACCACCACGTCCCAGGCTTTCCTTTCAGATTCACATGTTGTATATAATGTGTACTGTTTATTTATGTATTGTATACTTGTGTATTGTATATTTATGTATTGTATACTTGTGTATTGTATATTTATGTATTGTATACTTGAGTAATGTATATTTATGTATTGTATACTTGTGTAATGTATATTTATGTATTGTATATTTATGTATTGTATATTTATGTATTGTATACTTGTGTATTGTATATTTATGTATTGTATACTTGTGTATTGTATATTTATGTATTGTATACTTGTGTAATGTATATTTATGTATTGTATACTTGTGCATTGTATATTTATGTATTGTATACTTGTGTCTGGCTCTAACTGGCGTCTCTGTATATTTCTGTCCCTATATTTCCTGTGCCTCAATGGCATCTGTCATATTCGTCAAACAACATCATCTGTTGTACCTCAATGGCATCTGTCATATTCGTCTAATGACATCATCTGCTGTATCTCAATGGCATCTGTCATATTCGTCTAATGACATCATCTGCTGTACCTCAATGGCATCTGTCATATTCGTCTAATGACATCATCTGCTGTACCTCATTGGCATCTGTCATATTTGTCTAATGACATAATCTGCTGTACCTCAATGGCATCTGTCATATTCGTCTAATGACATCATCTGCTGTACCTCAATGGCATCTGTCATATTCGTCTAATGACATCATCTGCTGTACCTCAATGGCATCTGTCATATTTGTCTAATGACATCATCTGCTGTACCTCAATGGCATCTGTCATATTTGTCTAATGATATTATCTGGGGGCACCATGAATCTGCCCTGTCCATCTGGGGGCACCATGAATCTGCCCTGTCCACTAACATTCTTTTCTTATGATATTGTCTGCAATAAACTTTAGCTGATGACATGTGGCTATTTATGTTCAGGACATTGCTAGGGCTAATGTTTTAGAATGCTTAATTTAAGGTATGGCAACGGTAATAAAATATTTAGTTAAAAAGAACAAGCGTCTGTACATTGAGTAGTGTTTTACCTTTGACTGTTCTTATGATGCTGAGTCCAGATGGATTGAAGAAACTCCCAGAGTGTGTGCTGTAACACAACCTTGGTTTGTTGGACCCCTTGACGTGACGCATGGCTAGTCTGTCCAGACATTAAAATAGGTTAGTTTTATTTATTTATCTATGCATACATTAAAATAGTTTGTCATTGGGTGTTAGAACATAAATAGTCAAACTTATTTGTCATTGTCTTGTCTCTGCAGACAATGTTGACATGCTAGTGTATAACCCGTCAAAAATGAAGGAAGTTTTCACAATAAATATATTTCAGCTGAAATCTGTTAATTTTGACAAAATACACATCAGCATAAAAAATGATGTAACACAGAAATTTCATTTATTTTAATTATTTTTTATTTTATTCATTTATTTCCATATTGAAAAATTTTATATTGACATTCAAAAAGAATTCTTTTTGGAGCAGTAATTTGGTGTGTTGCTTTCTAAAATTAGTAGCGTTACGAACGAATTCAATATTTTTTGGCGAGAAACGGGCTCTATTAATCTCAAAACCAACATTTAAAAAATTATTTTACGTCTATATTAACATATTTTTGAAAATCGGGTGATACCTCGCATAGTGTTAAGCATGGGACGGATGGACAAACAAGGCAAATTATGTATATTGATTTTATTCACTAATAGGCCTGTCAACATGAATTAGTCTGACTCATTTGTCATTGTCTTGTCTTTTCAGACAATATTGTCTTATTTTTTTCACTAGTCTGTTTTTTTATAAAGTTTATAACATATAAAAGTGAAAGTAGTCAGAAAAATAATTTTAGTTTAGAATGTAAATAAATGAAAGGAGATGATATTCTTACTTTAAATATATCATTGCATACTTTAAAAAAACAAAACAATAATATATTATTGCATAATTTAAAAACCAAAAAAATAATATATTATTAACTCTTTCGCTGCGGAATTTTTTTAACGAAAAAATGTACATTATTTTCAAAAGTAAAAAAAAAGTGAGAGGTTGGGTTTTTCACAAAAATATTTAAAATATTATTTTTAGGCTTATGGTGAAAAATTTGGTATCAAATGAAAGGTAGTTAAATGGACTATACGTTTTTGAACTTGTTTCTTTGGTTTAAATAAAAAAACTAACATAAAAGAAACTAAAAACGTAAAAATATGACAACAAAAATCACTAAATTCAGGGGGAAAAATTCTCAGAAGGCAAATTTATGTTAGTGCTCCATAAAATCATTAAAATTTAATGCAAAAATCAAATATGTAACACAAATAGGCATTTTTCGGTTTATAAATGTACAAAAGAACCACAAAAATAAATTTTGAATTATATCTCATATTTTATAATGTAGCTAAGATAGCTTGGGTAGCCATAGCAACAGTATTGATCAACAAAAAAACAGCGAAGAAAATTAATAAAATAATGCTTCAAATGATAACAAATACACCTCCCCTTCGTTCATAAACAAGGAAGTACCACTCTTCTTTGTTAAAGTCTAATTTAAAAATAGCTCTTAAAAAGTTTAACCGAGAAATAGCAAAGAAACAAACATGATAGTGAAACAACGCACAGTGCGTTGGTCCGTGCTTTTGAGCAAGGCGGATGAACGCAGTGTGCGTTGTTCCGCATCGAAAGAGTTAAGAACATGTAAATCAAAGCATGCTCTGTATTCAATCACAACCATTTTCAAAATGATTTTTTTCATTAAAAATATTGGTCATGTTTTTGAATCACAAGAGATAATGTCAGAATTATACCTTTCAAATATTTCCTGCGCTTTGTGGAGAGGAAAAATGTCGAGTTTGTAGATTTGGGTCAGATCAGATCTTGTTGGCTTCCATAGAGCTTTTATAAACTTCTGGAGCTTTTCTTGTCTGGGATTAATAAAGATCAGTATATTCAATGTTTACATGTATACAATTAAATAGCTAATAAATGAAATTCACCAATAGTACACACAAGAGCAATTTTATTTTTAATACGAGTTGAATTTAAACTTTATATTTGAAAAGATAAATGAAGATCTCAAGGGAAGAAACAGCTCTGTGAGACTTTTTATACTTTTTAGTTATCAAATCGAGGGTTCACAAGATAGAAAGTTCTAAATGGGATTTTAAGACAAGTAACCTCTCTACACAATGGACAATTCAAATGTATTTGGTTAATAAATAATAAACATGCATAGTTTTGAACTTTAAAACTTGAATATCTCAAAACTACAATAATGTCTCATAGCCTCTTACTTTGAGGCCTTCAAATGAAATTCTTTAAACACTGGTAATTATACATTGTTTATTGTTTTTTTACAAAATCAAATAAATAGCCATATTCTTTCCTTTAAATAATATAAGTGAAGAGCTATTTAATGAAACAAGAAAAAAAGTTATTGAATGTTTAAAATAATGTGAAATACTTGAGGGTAGGGTCGTTAATGGGTAGGCCTGTCAACGAGTACCCGGGACTTTGCCGAGCAATTACCCGGGTAGTAAATTGGCGCTTGGGTACCCGTGAAAATGTAACTGCAATATCTTTACCATTAGTGTTTGAACTGTGGCTCTTCTGTGTTCAAATTTTGGCTCGCGAATAATTTATCAAATTAAAACTTTTCATTTGAAATATATACTGTCAAATACATCTTAATATGAAAATGCTTAAAAAGTGTTAAACGGAAATAAAACACGGTCCTGACAAACTACAAAGTATTTTGATAAACTTTTTTTCCCAGGAACATGAAACAAAAATCATTTAAAACAAAAAGGTTTTAGTTCTTTGAATTGTTCAAGTAAGGAAAATAGAACACAACGCCGATAACTACTATTAACTAGGAAGGGCTAGAAATGACCTTGGCTTTGGCTTTGAAATATGCTTCTCGTCATTGTTACCGATTGAGCGAGCCATTGTTTATCTAATCCACACCCCCCCCTACTCACACGTGTCTCCATTCCTACCTCCACCATACTTTTAAAAAAATATTTCAATCGTTGAATGATTTTCATTATAATAACAAAAATAAATGGTGGGGGTGGGTCCGTCCACTCAGTATGACACAAAATAGGACACAATAGCGATTACTAGGAATGGCTAGAAATGATCTTGGCTTTGACTTTGAAATACGCCGCTCATCTTTGTTACCGATTGAGATGCGCCAATGTCTTTAT